>CALYLW010002071.1:0-70952 GCA_944989445.1 Ampullaceana balthica
ATTGATAAAGGACATTCCCCCAACACCAAAATAGACAAACCTTAGAAGTTTGAGGTAAAAATATAAACCTTTACAACCTATATAAACAAATAACAAATAACCTATAATACAAACTAAGATACCGTATCAGTATCAAACATACCATTCACTTATCCAAACAAATTACAAACAAACACAACCACTTAATACTTAAATAAATACAAATTAATCAGATAATATTCAATTATATTACCTCCCACCCACACCCAACCTGCGCACCTCCCCTCAATCCCCCTACACTAGATAGATCAATCTTACAACCATATGACTTACTCTCGCACACGCTCTCTCCTCGCTTCGCGCTGTTTCCGAGAGAAATTAACAATACCACTACAACCCAAAGCCCTCTTCATCATATAATCACCTCAAACACCCAAAAACGACAATCCTCTCAACACAAACAAAAAATACACGCTCCACCATAACATAAATAACATAACACTCAATCCATCTCACTCTCCTACTATTGTCTGCCCACCAATCTTTCAACCCAAAAAAACTCCATAAAACATAATTCACACACAACAACCAATACCCCCACACTTCATACACCTTAACCCTCAAATAATGTGATAACATGATATCCCACCTACTTAACCTCCCCAAACATGAAAAACAATCCAACCCCCCAAAAACTCCCATAATCATTCACATCCCACCCCCTTTTTCATTCACTACCCCCATCTACCAATACATACCAACTCACACTACTAAATCAATAAAACCCCCATATAAATCACAAACAAATATTAAAACAAAAAACTCCTGCACACCCAATTAAACCAATCATTTAAAATGTTCATTAGTACTCCATCTCTCTGAATGTAAACTCTGAATCTACCTTTCCTCACAATATCAATACAACTAAATCCATAAATAAAAACCAAATAAAATATATACTCAGAGAAAAATTCCGATAATAGTATTATCTCATTGTCAAATTAACATAACCCTTACACAATCAACACACATAAAAAAAAACCATCCTACAATCAATAACCATTCTCCCACCCCTAACCTCTCGCCACCCACAACCACACCAACATACATACAAGTTCCTCACTAACCCCCATCATATACTCTCAACAAACTCACACCCCATCAATAACCCCACCCCCCCACCAAATCACAACACCTCAAATCACCACCTCCCTACACAAAATTCAACCACCCCCCCACATCCACATACCTACATAATAACCCCACTCTACTCCAAATACACTCACCCAAACAATACCCATTTCACCATAAACACTTTCTAATACACCCCCCCCCAGAATCATTCCATAGAGATCCTCTCTCCACCCCCAGAGTGTCCACACAAAAAAACACTACAATCTCACACCCCACCTCCATATTCCCCTAAATCACTACCAACCAACCCAAAATCTCATCCAAAACACCACCTTCTACCCAACCCCTCCACTCCCCCATACCCTCCACCCAACCACCATACCTCCAATAACCCACTAACACCCCCTCATATAACACAACCGCATACGCGCTAGCCCCCACCCCCCCACCAGATCCAAACTCCTCACGCACCCACCCTCCTATCCCTATATAGATATACCTACTGAACACAATCGCATCCACCCTATCAATACCCTCTTCACACCCCACCCACAACCAAAAAACAACACCCCCCCTCATACATCATCCACAAATACATAATACATAAAAAAACAAACCCCCTACCTTAATACATACTTCAACAACTAAAACTAAACCCCACCTAAATAATCACTATCTCTAACTAACCCACATCCCCAATCAAATAAACTCACCACACCCCACCACCTCTAAAAACTATATTATATCCCATCACCACACACACTTAATATTACTCTTTTAACACTCAACACACCTCAACATCTCAACTCCACACCAATTGTAGTTCACGATATCAATACAACGTTCCAAAAAATATACAATTACAACAATATTATTGTCATTTATTTAGTTATGCTATCTTTTATAACTTAAATTATTATTTGGTCCTTCATAACCTTATCATATTCTCCTTACAAAAAATTTAATTCCAGGGAAATATTGTTCATCGCTCTTCCCTCTTTATATCAGTCATATATATATAGAGATCAGATAAGGTGATTTCAATTTGTCTGGCAATGTGTGTGTGTGTGTATATATTTCACAGCTATCTATCTTTTCACTCGACACTCCACTACTGCAATTATTTACAACATCTCTCTCCCTCATCATGTACTCTCCGTTGACAACCTCAAACCATGTAGACTTCTCCCAAACTCACACACAAACAGATCTGTATCCATTCATCACACTACCTAACTTCATAAACTCTTCACTCAATCATCTCATCTCAACATAAACACTATAAATACATACACGATTACAAAAACAAGACCATCTACAATAAAATTAAATACTCTCGTTATTATATCAATCCTTCCTCTAATTCTACTAAATTTGCATCGCTCTCCACTTGCCTCACATACGCAAATACTCTACTCTCTTACCAAACACTCCACGCCAATGCCTGTTTTACCCGCTCTACTCTCTCATACACACTCACCCACACTCACAATCATTTCTCCCAACCAACAACCAATATCTTTCTAAAATAACTGATTAATTCCAATACAAATACTCAACCTATTCATCACCCACTATACATATATAATTCGAAACTCATCACCATACACGATAAACTAATCAATAACTCTCATCCATGAGATTCCACCGTAGTTACACACCCCATCTTCACTAACCCATAATTTTATTCATTCTACTATTAAAATCACTCTCCCCCTTAAATTACACTCGCCTCTCACATTCTCCAAATAAAATATCACACACTCCACTATCACGCTCTAAATTCATGCAGCACATATAGATAATGCTCAATTTCCACCAATTTAAACTAAATACCCCCCATATTGCAATATATTTCTAATAATTGTTAGCGTGATTTCTAATATGTGATGTTTCCATCTACAATAATTATTCAGAGAGCGACTCGAATCTATCTCTTCAACTCTCAAAGCTAATTATTTACGTCTATCTACTCCTATTGTTGCTAGTGCATATAAATAAAACATTCAACAATTTAAAAATTACATAATCAATTCCATAACTATTCACAAAACAAATATTAATCTACATAATACACATATAAAAATATTCATCCTTATCACAATATAATCAAAAAGACCATGTTATTATTTTATGACTTCTCAAATTAAAAAATAAAAAATTATTCGTTCCTTCCAAACCAATTTTAATTCCATCCAAAATGTAATGCTATGTCCATTCTCGGACTGCTCCGATTACAATTTAAACAAAGTTTTAATTGTTATGTGTATATATTTTTACTCGCCTTCATTTTTGAGCACTATCCTCATATATATTTTACGTACTTTGTACTAATTAATTAGTGCGCCGACAGTTGTGCTTTTTAGTGCAGATTTATGGAAGAATAACATTTTGATTGAACTTCGAGATTACAAAGACAATTCGCTCTCAACAGATACTCAATGGTTCTGATATTCGCGCTCGCTCGCTCATTGGCTATCCGCTTGTAGTCTTCAAGAGGATTACATGGCGTTAATAATAGTGTGTGTATTTCATGTCAGATCTTCATGTGTTCCCTTTTCAACATTAGAATTAGGCAGCTTGTTTTTTAAAAAGTTTTGTGATCTTATTTTATCAAATGTTATCTTGGTTAATTTTGTTAGACAGAAGATACAATTTAGTAAAGTTACGGTGCGTGGTATTTTAGTGATAAATCTTTATTACCATTGGTACAATCGTTAAATATTTCTTAAAGACAAAGGTTTAGACTTATTAAATGATCCATGCACGAAGTAACGTGTCGATTGAACAAGAAGAACATCAGCTTTCATGAACATTTTTCGGGACTTGTCAAGTATAGCTAGTAACTAGGTTTTGCCTTGCTATACACTTGAACCAGGTACACAGAAACGCGCCGCAACGCAAGAGATTTAACTTCTACTCATGTTTTATTCCTTTACCAAAATGCGCTGTACTATCTTAAACAAGCCAATATAAGTTTTAGCTAATGATTATAAGGTGTAGAATATCATCCAGTTCATGCCTGTCTCATCACAAGAAGCATTGCCTCGCACATTAGGGTATATAAAATTGGCCGAACAACAGCGCGCTTATTAACACACTAACGTTTGTCCATGCCGCGTCTCATCACATGTACATAGTACAGAGGTGCTGTTGTCTCGTTAACAATCTGCGCTGTACAACAAGTGATTAGTTGTATCAGAAGTCCGCTTGACTTTATCAATATGAATTGTTACAATAAAGGTTTTTTACACTCACCTCGCTTGGACTGTACTCGCATCGCTGCGCAGAATATCAACACGGTCTTGACTATTCATCTGATATATAGACAGAGAGATCAGTCACTCGCCAGTTAAGGTGTTTCGCTCATCCAATTGGAGTTACACAATCAGAAATCATATTTTACTTCACACAAGAATAGTCCTTAGGGACCAAAATAAACATCTGGCGCCACCGCGCATGATAAGAGTGTGAAATGGAAAGCTAGAAGTGTTAGGGGTGGAAGAAAATGTGGAATCGTCAATAGTATTGTTTCAATTCCAGAATAATACATACATTAATTGGTAACATACATTTCACTAACCACATAATACTCTAAAAATAAAAAAAAAACACAATCACACACTAAAACAAAACAAACACACAAAAAAAACTAACAAATACAAAAAAAACACAACTCAAAATCAAAAAACACACTCAATCAACTAACAAAACACACACAATCCAACTAAAAATAAACCTTAACTAAATAACTGCACGCACATATCCTTCCACATAAATCTCTCTTAACTATTAAAACGTATAACAATAATAACGCACTTCCGCATCCTGTAGATAATTATTAAATTTCATTCAATAAAAATCCTCAAAACTAACAAATCTCACAACTCTAAAACTAATTAATCCCAACTTTCAAAACCAAATACATTCACAACATAAAAAAAATTTTGAACGCGCCCACAACCCCCTATCCACACACAACACCTTCCCCACCACAACCCCATCAAAAAACCAAAACTCTAACAACACCCACCCAACCCCCATACACCCCCCCCATACACACCACCCACCACCACCCCCCACACACACTCATCCACCCCCCCCCCCCCCACCACCCCCCCCCACAATATAACCCTACCTCACCTTACCCTACCACATGCCCCTTTTTTTTTTTTTGTCGGGCCGTCGTTTTGTCTGTGAACCATCCACAAGTACTACTGGAGAGATCTCACTAATACGATGTTGCAAGATTTAAAAAAAAGTAATTCTACGCTAAATATTGTTGATTGTTTTATAAAATATTGATACAGATCTTAAAGTTTTTCCCCTTGCATTATTTCCGTGCAATAGTCATTGCTAATCTCAGTGTGGATAAGTATCAACTAAACAATTTAGCAGTTAAGTAGTTTAGAAGTTTTAGAATAAAAATGAATTACGGTATGTTTTCGAATTAAAAAAAATATTAACAATAGCATTGTCTTATTTCTTACATTTGTTCACCTGTAGCAAACTCCACTAATTCTTCTGCCGTTGTACTTGCGAAGATTGTCTTTACTTTAGTTTCTCCTTGAAATTCTGGTGAAGTCAGAGATATTTGGATAATCCTGATCAATTCCTAAAAGAAGATGAATATGCAATATAGTTTTAGAGCCGGTGAGTAATTTAATTCATGACTGTTAGTTTTTTTGTATATCTTTTTAAATTAAGAAACTAACAATAATCATAGTATAACAATGATAATTAAAAGATAATAATGATAATAAAACAGCAACAACAAACACACGCACATGGAAACATTTTCATTTTTAAGGCCCCTATCCTATTAACTCGTGAAGGATTCCGGATTCAACGCATCCGGTTCTGTCGTCAACTTTTTCAAAACGCTCGTAAACACCTTTTTCTGACTTGCTAGAGAGCTGAAATTTTCACTGTAGATTTGGCTTGTGGGGAGGATAAAGCTATTAAATTTTCAGATCGATCGAATGTACCGTAATTAAATTAATGCATTTTTAGTTTATCTCTATATGTAGCGGCAATCTTTTGTTGACATTTTACGCGTCACGATGAGTTAAGTTCAACCATCTGTGACCAAAACTTTTTCCGTTTTACAACAAAGGGTTTGTAAGGCAATCTCAGTCTGTAAATGTTTGTCGCGTTTAAGCATGATAAATACTTTTTAGTTATGTCTCATATATAAGGGATTTATAGTCAAAAACTTTTGTTTTTACGGTGTTGTTTAATTCAATCCCTTATATTAACTTCCTTTGTTTTTACGGGGTTGTCTAATTCAATCCCTTATATTAACTTCACAGTCGTCTCTTGGGTTCGCAGGCGGTCGGTTGGGTGGAAAAACAAATGTCAAAAATGACATAATTCCCGTGATGCATAGTCGTGTTGTGTATATGATATGTGTAGTGCGTATAGAAAATCATTCCAGATAGAACAAGCGAAATCATAGAATGTCTTATATAGACAATCCATGTGTTGTGAAAAAAATATTTTTCTGCTAAGTGGAAAGGAATTAAGAATGAGTGAGTTTATATTTATAGAAAATGTCAAATTTTGCTCACAAATTTCGTCTCTAGATGAACTTGGCTAACAGGACATTTAACAGGACTTCATGAATGAAATTAAGTTTTACAAATTTTTTGTTAACGCGTAAAAGTAGAAAATAAAATGAAAACTTTAAAAAAAAGAATGAGGCCCTGCTGCAGTGAGGAATGTAGAATCTCGCATGAAAAAGCAGAAAATAATTTTTTAGTCACAAACTAAGTAGTCACACAGACTCAGAACTTTTGTGTTAGTTGATCAAATTTTATTTCTCATACTAAATCCCACAATCGATCACAATAAATATCAATAAAACTTAGAGTTCTGAGTCCCCGTAGATTCTATGAGTTACTTACCATTCTTTGTCTAGATTCTATGAGTTACTTACCATTCTTTGTCTAAGCTCAAGCTGAATATTAAAGTTCTATTTCAACGAGAAGAAAATTGAAAATAATTTATGAAATTGAAATTTTATATTTACTCGCACAAACGATTTCAATTTAAATAATACATATTTAAATATTTCTTTCTTTCTGGAATTGCTCTGATCTTAAAGATTAGATAGATAATTGCACTTAAAGATCACAAAGACTTTTAAAAAAATAAAAGATGAACTAAACCAGTGACGTAGCTAGAACATTTTCCGCCCGGGGGGGGGTCTCCAATTGCCGCCCTTTTTAGGGGCCGTCCATAAATAACGCCATGCACCAGAAATTGATTCACACATTTGTGACGACGTGTGACGAGGGGTGTATGTTTAGTAAATGTGAAGTCACATCAAAACGCGCAACTTTAAATAAAAGTTTCACTTAAATATGTGATTACTGACACTTTATTTAATGACGTTTTCATGGCTTCACGCGTGTTACGATATTTTAGTGCAGCCGCACACTAAAAAACACAAAAACTAAATGACACAAAATTGATTGGAAACATGCTCATTTTCAAATAGAAAATACGGCTTTTATGGGAGGGGGGGGCGGCAAAGCTTTGTGACGTCAAATTGAAAAATTGGTCTGAGATTTTATGACGACGTGTGACGAAGTGGAGGGGGGTGAAAAATCATACAAAATGGCGTGCCGTCATAAATGGATTGCCCCTTAAGTCAATCATATCATGGATTTTATAAATGAATAAACATAAATAAATAATTGTAATTGAAGCGAAATAAAGGTGGGAAAAATGTGTACCATTGCATGCCATATTTATGTAGGCTAAGCAGTAATAAAATAGGCCGCATAAAATGACATACTTATAAATACATACTTTTAAAAATACAAGATACCGTAACTATTTTTAAAGGCCACAAGAAAGTTACTGAGGTCGCAGATGCCCCTGAGACAAAACGTATTCCAAATTTACAGCCAAAAACATTACCAATTAATATGCTTTTATTTTGTATTTATAGATAATTTCTTTTTTTTTACAAACAAAGAAATTTTTATACATTAGTATGTAAACATATTTATTATATTTTATACATTTACTTTCCTAACTTTCAGAAATGAAAAAATCGTGTATCATGCTATCAAAATTTCAAATTATTTGTTCTATGGACAATTTCTTCATTTAGTAGGTTACATGGTATTATTTGATATCATACACGAATATTTTATGGCAAGGATATGCACCTGATCAAAGCGTTCTTTTATTTTATCGAACAACACTATCTGGGGATAAAACAATTCTCGTTGCACTTCTTGTTCTAAAGATGGAACTACGTCTTCTGAATTGTCCCCACTCATATTGTTCTCCTTCTAATTCGTTGTTCATTTGATATCTTCAACTCTTCACAAATTATTTTGGCTGATATGACAGCGTTTTGTATTAGCATATCTCTTTGTTCCATGAAATGGGTTTGCATTAATTATGGTTGGAGTTACTGGTTTGAGAGATAAGGTTGCAGTAATGGTTTGGGTTTAAGATTGGGTTTGTGTTAGATTTAGAGTTAGGTTAGAGTTAGGGTTTGAGTTACGGTTTGGGTTAGTGTTTGGGTAAGAGTTAGTATTTGGTTAGAGTTATGGTTTGGGTTAAAGTTAGCGTTTCAGTTAAAATTTGGGTTAGAGGTAGGGTCTTATGTAAGGGTTTGGGTTAGAGTTAGAGTTTGTTTCAGAGTTAGGTTTTGTGTTAGAGTTACGTTTTGGGTTAGAGTTAGGGTTTAGGTTATATATAGAGTTAGGGTTTGTGTTCTTAGGGAGCTACCATCTCCTCAGGCAGCGGATAGACGAACGACCTTTAGATATAATAGTTAGCCGTGAATATTGAATTAGCAGCCGCGGACCAACTGGTTTGCAGTCGTTGAGGATTAGGTGAGGTATCCCTTGGTAAGGAAACTCTTGAAAAATGCCTCATAAATCTAAGGAAATTACTGCAAAAAGCGAAACACAAAATATTTTGTATTTTATTTAAAAGCTTTATCGCCGTCCCATTCTATATGATGCAAAAAGTGAAGATAAAGCGCTTAAAATCTAAACCAGGACAGGTGAAGCCGTTAGTTAGGGATACAAATCGTCTAGGAGAGAAAACTCCGAAACAAAAGCAACTGCTGCCTTGCAGGAGGTGGAGGGATCCACAAAGGCTAGGGAACCTTACCCGAAAAATAAGGCACTTATCCAGAGAGCTGAGAGGGAACCCTCCCAGATAGTTTTGCGCATGGCCAACAACCCATCCATGTAAAAAGAAGATTGTTACTGAAACCGTAAGAAAAGCAAACACTTGTAACAAAGTCAGAGGCGAGAAAAGATCTCAGCAAAGGAGATTAATGAAGGCTTGTGGGGAAAGTCAACAGAATCCTACAAGGCCAACCACCCTACTCAAACCGATGAAAAAGAAAAAAAATCACCTCATCCACAAGGCACCTCTCAACTTGGGAACATGGAATGTCCGAACACTACAAGAACCAGGCAGATGCGCCCAAGTCGCCAAAGAGATGGTAAAGTACAAGCTACAAATTATGGGACTAAGTGAAGTACTGTGGAACACATTTGGAGAAACTAGATTTTAATCAGGTAAAAGCCTGCTCTTCTCTGGAAAAGACACTGAGGAAGACACTCATAAAAATTGAGTAGCACTCATATGGAACAAAGACGCATTTAAGAGCCTCCTTGAATGGGAGCCAATGTCAGACAGAATAATCAGAGCCAAATTTCTGTCCAGGTTAAAAAATGTCCATATCATTATGTGCTATGCTCCAACCAACCTTGCACCTGTGGAAGATAAAGTTGCATTGTATGAACAACTTCAAAGAATAATGGATAAAATTCCGAAAAGAGACATACTGGACATATGAATGCTAACGTTGGCAATGCCAACATAGCGAGAGAGAGAGAGAGAGAGAGAGAGAGAGAGAGAGAGAGGAGAGAGAGAGAGAGAGAGAGAGAGAGAGAGAGAGAGAGAGAGAGAGAGAGAGAGAGAGAGAGAGAGGGAGAGAGAAGGTAATGGGCATATCAGGACTGGGCAACATGAATGAAAATGGATGGATGTTTGCAAACTTCTGCACATTCAATGAGCTGGTGATTGGAGGCACCATCTTCCAACACAAAAATTGCCACAAAGTAACGTGGGTCTCACTAGACAACAAAACAGAGAATCAAATAGACCACATCACTATTTGCCGTACCTGGAGGAGCACATTACAGGATGTACGAACAAAAAGAGGAGCAGAGATTGGATCAGACCACCATCTCGTTGTGGCCAAGATAAAAATAAAGCTAGCCAACAAAAGGCCAAAACCAGACAGGCGAATTAGATTTGACCTATAATAGGCAAGCTCCGAAACTCACAGGAAAGGAACGCACTACAGCTAACCCTTAAAAATCGATTAGCTGCACTGCAACCAGATGACGATAATGAAGGAAACATAGACAAAACCTCTGTCAACTTCAAAGAATTTATTATAGGATCTTGCAATGAAATACTAAAACCCGCCCTGAAAAAAAAACAAAAAACAAAAAAACACTGGATCAGCGTTGAGAAATGGCAAATAATTGAAAATAGGAAACATGCTAAACAAAGGTAAATCAAGCCAAAATAAGAAAACAAACACCTTACCCAACAAGAGTACCATACAATTAACATAAACAACTTACTCAACAAGAGTACCATACAATTAACATAAACAACTTACTCAACAAGAGTACTATACAATTAACATAAACAACTTACCCAACAAGAGTACCATACAATTAACATAAACAACTTACCCAACAAGAGTACCATACAATTTCAAATGAGGTCACAAAAATGCTTAGAAATGACAAAATAACATTTTATAATAAGCTAGCTGAACAAGCAGAAGAAGCAGCAGGAAAAGGAGATCTAAAACAGTTATACAAAATTAATAACCTCTTGAGTGGCAAGAAATCTAACTACAAACTTAAGGTAAAGTCCTTTCCTTCATAGTTGACAAGCTTAGAAGCTGGAAAGACTATTTCCAGGAAGTGCTAAACAGACCGACCCCTCTGAACCCACCCGATCTGACCACAGGAGAAACACTGGACATAAATATGGAAGAGATATTCAAAGAAGAAATATGGACGGCCATAAATCAAATGAAGACAGGGAATGCAGAAGGTGTAGATGACATACCACCAGAGGTCCTAAAAGAAGGAGGAACTGAAATCATTAACCAACTCCACAGTATCTTCAACAAAAATTGGTCAACTGAAACCCTTCCTGCAAAATGGAAAAATGGCTTACTGATTAAAATTCCAAAGAATGGGGATCTGTCGCCTTGTGCGAAATGGCGAGGAATTACTCTACTATCAGTACCAAGCAAGGCCTTTAGCAGAACAATACTCAACATAATAAAAGATGCCTGCGATGATCTCCTGAGAGAAGAACAAGCTGGGTTCAGAAAAGGAAGATCATGCATTGACCAAATAGCAACACTCCGGATAATTATAGAACAATCTATTGAATGACAATCTCCACGCTATGCCGCATTTGTGGACTTTGAAAAGGCCTTTGATAGCACTAATAGAGAAACTATTAGGTCAATAATGAGGCACTATGGAATACCAAACAAATTAACAAACATCATCCCAAATATGTACGAAAACTTCTCCTGCAAAGTAGTACATAATGGTAGACTAACATTTGAATTCCATGTCCCAACTGGAGTCAAACAAGTATGCCTCCTTTCACCACTTCTGTTCATTCTTTTGTTAGACTGCGTCACAAAAGAACCATATGCAAGCTCAGGAAAAGGAATACAGTGGAACCTAATTCAAAAAGTAGAAGACTTGGAGTTTGCGGATGACTTGGCCATTCTGTCCCACAGACTTCAAGACATGCAAGACAAAATCACAGCCTTGAGTGAGACATTAAAAAAACACATTTTTAAAAAATAAACTACCAACAAGATGGAGGCATACAAGTAGCAAACCGGAGCTTGGCGCAAGTAAATAACTTTGTATACCTTGGGATTGTGGTCGGTGTATCAGGAGGAACAGATGAGGACATCGAACGAAGAATAAAGTTGTCGCGACAGGCTTTAGCCAATCTGAAACAGGTCTGGAGTTCTAAATACATCTCTCTCAAAACAAAAGTAAGGATCTGTACCACCAAAGTTAAAATGGTCCTACTTTATGGATCCGAAGTATGGCGAACGACAGACACAACCAAAAATTGAGTCCACACCTTTGTCAACAGATGCCTCAAAAAGATTCTGAAAATAAAATAGTTTGACACGGTCGAAAACTCTAAGCTGTGGGTGAGGTGTGGAAAAAGAACAGTGGAACAACAAATCATGGAAAGAAAGTGGAGATGGAATGGACACACCCTTAGGAAAGATAACAGCAGGGTTAGGCAGGCCTTAGATTAGAACCCCCGGGCAGACGACAACGAGGAAGACCCAAGCGTTCATGGAGAAGATGCATGCAAAAATAAGGCTGGAAGAGCTGGAAAGAAATGAAGCGACTGGAAGGGACCGTGTAGAGTGGCGAGCTTTGACACAGGCCCTATGTTACACAAGGAACTAAAAGGACGAATAAATGATGATGATGAAAAATCTTTGGTTCAGACTGCACGAAGAACCGTTAAGTGTTGACAGTAAGCAAGCAAATCTTCATCACTAGTTTGCACATTCAAAAGATTTGGAAACTGAACATTTTCCTCTTCCCAAGATGATGAGGGTTTGTGTTAGTGTTGGGGTTAAGTTAGAATTGGGGTTGGGCATGGTTTGTCATGGTGTAGTGTAGAGCGAAAAGCAACAACAAAAGACTATCACATTTCGCCTCGGCTACTAAGCTCACACTCTTTCCTATTTCTTACAGACATTTATTGGGAAATAGAAACAACTTACAACTAGAGGAACGGAAAAAAACTGGACAGATAGAGAACAAGAGGAACGGAAACAACTGGACGCATAGAGAGCAAGAGCAACGGTAAGCACTGGACAGCCAGAGAAGAAGAGGAACGGTACACACTGGACAGCCAGAGTACAAGAGGAACGGTAAATACTGGACAACCAGAGAACAAGAGGAACGGAAAACACTGGACAGCCAGAAAACAAGAGGAACGGTAAACACTGAACAGCATGAGAACAAGAGGAACGGTAAACCCTGGACAGTCAGAGAACAAGAGGAACGGAAAAACTGGTCAGATAGAGAACAAGAGGAACGGAAAAAACTGGACAGATAGAGAACAAGAGGAACAGTAAACACTGGACAGCCAGAGAACAAGAGGAACGGAACACACTGGACAGCCAGAGAACAAGAGGAACGGAACAAACTGGACAGCCAGAGAACAATAGAACGGTAAACACTGGACAATCAGAGAACAAGAGGAACAGTAAACGATGGTTAGCCAGAGAACAAGAGGAACGGATAGAACAGAACAGCCAGAGAACAAGAGGAACGGAAAACACTGGACAGCCAGAGAACAAGAGGAACGGTAAACACTGGACAGCCAGAGAACAAGAGGAATGGTAAACACTGGACAGCCAGAGAACAAGAGGAATGGAAAACACTGAACAGCCAGAGAACAAGAGGAACAGAAAACACTGGACAGCCAGATAACAAGAGGAACGGAAAACACTGGACAGCCAGAGAACAAGAGGAACGGTAAACACTGGACAGATAGAGAACAAGGGGAACGGTAAACACTGGACATCCAGAGAACAAGAGGAACGGTAAACACTGGACAGCCAGAGAACAAGAGGAACGGTAAACACTGGACAGTCACAGAACAAGAGGAATGGTAAACACTGGACAGCCAGAGAACAAGAGGAATGGCAAACACTGAACAGCCAGAGAACAAGAGGAACAGAAAACACTGGACAGCCAGATAACAAGAGGAACGGAAAACACTGGACAGCCAGAGAACAAGAGGAACGGTAAACACTGGACAGATAGAGAACAAGGGGAACGGTAAACACTGGACAGCCAGAGAACAAGAGGAACGGTAAACACTGGACAGATAGAGAACAAGGGGAACGGTAAACACTGGACAGATAGAGAACAAGGGGAACGGTAAACACTGGACAGCCAGAGAACAACAGGAACGGTAAACACTTGACAGTCACAGAACAAGAGGAACGGTAAACACTGGACAGATAGAGAACAAGAGGAATGGTAAACACTGAACAGCCAGAGAACAAGAGGAATGGAAAACACTGGACAGTCACAGAACAAGGGGAATGGTAAACACTGGACAGCCAGAGAACAAGAGGAACGGAAAACACTGGACAGTCACAGAACAAGGAGAACGGTAAACACTGGACAGCCAGAGAACAAGAGGACAGGTAAACACTGGACAGTCAGAGAACAAGAGGAATTGTAAACACTGGACAGTCAGAGAACAAGAGCAAAGGTAAACACTGGACAGTCAGAGAACAACTTAAATCTTTGACTTGACAGACGACAAATTACTTTAGTCTAAGACAAACTACGAATACTGGAGAAAAACAGAGGCGGCGTCATCAAGTCAGGACAGCTGGGACGTTGTATAAACATAATCAACACTTATGTTCAACTGCAATTACAAAGAGCACATTACAAAGTAGGTTACGTTCTAAATAAAGCACATTACAAAGTAGGTTACATTCTACAGAAAGCACATTACAAAGTAGGTCACGTTCTACAGGAAGTAGAGACCTTCACCTACTTGTCTAGTGCCATAGACATAGTTGGCAGGACCGCTGTCAATGTCCGGGCTAGAGTTGGAAATGCTGAGACAGAATGAGTGGTATTAAAACTAAACATAACAAACGATAAGAGTGACTGAGCAAACATCAATCATAATTGTTAACACCAACTGTTAAAACACCATGTAGCAGAACATTGGTGATTACCAACGACTGGGGGACAGAAAGTACATACCTTAACACAGTGGTTCCTAACCTTTTGGGGTCCATGTACCCCTTCAGATGCCCAAAAAAGTTCATGCACTCCCCTGAAACTTGCAGAAAATGCATAATAAACTGTGTTTATTTTAGGAACACAACAGTTTTGACCATAGGCAAAAGGGAATTTAGTGAGAGATCTGCTGCTTATTATGATCAATCAGTTATTTAAATTTGGGGGCTGTTTTGGACAAAGCAACTCTCATGTCATCCTATGCATTCAACTTATTCCTTTCCTTGGTTTTAATCGTCAAAGGTGCGGAGAATCCTGCTTCACAGAGATAGGTTGTGGCAAATGGAAGGAGAGTCAGTACTGTCCTCTTGGCTAGATGCGGGTAGGAATCTAGCTGGGCGCACACAAATTCAATCAAGGTATTGCAACTGAAGGCACTCCTCAGTAATTCTCTGGTTCTCAAATCAATCAGGTCATCTTTAGCAAAGTCACTGTCATGAATGTTGTCCAAGTCACAGAGAAAAGTATTGCGAATCTAAAGATCTTTCCTAGCAATGTCTTGACAGAAATACCCATCAAAGGACCTTTGCAATACAATATTGAAAGGTGCTCAACCTTTGATGTACAGGCAGTGATCCCTCAGTGCTACCTTCTGCACCAGATATTATAACTTCATCCAAGAGTGGAAAGTTGGCAAAGTTGGACTTTTCTAGACGTCGTTGGAATAGTGGCACTTTGTTAAGAAAGGCTTGCAATCTCTCAGTAGCATCGATTACAGTCACAGCAGGTCCTTGGAGAGATGTGTTCAACTCATTCAAGATGATGAAGATGTCAGCCAGGTATGCCAAGCAATGAATGCAATGACAGTCAAACTTGTCAGCAAGGGCAATCTCTTTTTCTTGCATAAAATGGCAAGCTCCACTCTGAGTTCTACTAACCGAGAAAGTATCCGTCCCCTGGACAACCAGCGCACCCCAGTGTGGTAGAGCAGAACTTCATGCTCAGAGCCACCTCCTGGCAGAACAACTTGAAGAGGCAGTGGTTCAAGGCATGTGATCGGATAAAATTTACTACTTGGACTGCAGTAGAAAGAACTGACTTCAAGGTTGGAGGTAGAGTTTTGCATGCCAGTGCCTGACGATGAAGAATACAGTGTGTATTGACAATATCTGAAACTTCTTTCTTTACCAGTGCTGAAAATCCTGACTTATTACCGAGCATGGAGGGAGCACCACCTGTGCAAATTGAAGAGATTCTTGAAGTCCAAGTCAAACTGGGTTTCAATGAAGAGTGCCCTGGCTAGCTGCAGCATATCAGCAGCTTTGGTAGTAGCTATGAGTGGCTTACAAAAGACAAATTCCTCCTTCAGCAATCCACTGAGAACATATCTAGGAAATACAAGAATCTGACTGCATTGTGCTACATCAGGGGATTCATCCAGCTGCATGCTAAATGGAAAAGGACTGCTTCTTATCTCGCACAAGACTTGATCCAGAATGTCTGCAGCCATGTCACTAATCCTGGAATGAATAGTGTCATTGGACAAAGGAACTTTCTCAACCTGCTTTCTCTGCTGGTGACCACACATCAGTTCCACCATCTCCAGAGCACAAGGCTTCACCAAAGGTCTCCAATGGTGTGGGGCTTCTTGTTCTTTTTAATAATATATGCAACCTTGAATGATGCCTCCAGTGCAGATTTCTGAGACAAATAAAATGCAAGCTTGGGCAAGGTACCTGAGGTCAAGAAGCGAGCTCTCTTCTGCTTGAAGACCTCAACACTGTCCTTGGAATTGGATGGATGGACTTTCTCCAAGTGCTCTCGTAGTCTAACAGTTTTAATGTTACCATTGCACAGAATTTTACCACAGTGGAAGCACTGAGGCTTTTGTGTTTAATCTCTCTCTCTTTTTGTATTATTTATTAACGATTTTGAGGGGGTGATGACAATCGGAAAGTCGTACCAGTCACAGGCAAATTTTTAACTGACGAAGTTGATGTTTTAATGACAGGAATTGGATGCTCAACTCAAGATTTTAGGTTTCAATGACGAATAATGGCTTACAATTAACGTTTTTAAGACTTATGCAGCTTACAGAGCAATAAAAGTGAAGGGGAAAAAATCCCAACGTTTACATCCGCTCAAAACAGTTAGAGGATCACCGGAAGAGATATATCTAACGTATTTGATGACAAAATTAAATTCTTTTTAGAAAACTGTGACGTAAAACACGAAATTCCGAGGAACACGTAGAGCGAACCGTTCATTTTGCAAAAGTTGTCCCGTCAATTTTCGACATGCGCAGAACGATGTTCTTACGAGTAAAAAAAAGGTTGTATATGGGCGCCCTTTAACGCGGTATGCCTTGCTTATGGTTTACATTTTCAGATTATTAGTTTTTCTGTCTTTTTTTCCTTCTTCTTTTTTTCCCCCCTCTGAATGGTTCATGCACCCCCTCGAACATGCTCATGCACCCCTTGGTTAGGAACCCCTGCCTTAACACAATGAACAAACACGATCCTCTGACATCATCACCAATATTGGAAAGGACCAACCAAAGCCCTAATGGTGTTTGATAGGTGACACTAAATATCACGAAAAAAAAAGAACAAAAAAAACTCAAAGTGGAACCCACAGGGGAAATAAAACAAGAGAGGCAAATCAAAGAATACATGGAGACAGACACACTTTCTACGGGTTAAATCTAAAGAGAACGAAATAGGTTATAACTGATATGAAATACAAATTTTGTTTTCGTTTAGTAAGTACGGTAAATATACAGCTGGAGGTAAGATAATGTTAAAAAAATTAAAGATAATGTAATTTTCAAATTAAATAACAAAAACTAAACAAACATGGGTGCATTTTTATTTACTTTAAGTATTAAACTTATGTAGTATAAATGTTAACAATTGTTACTTACATATGTAATTAATAATTATTTTCTTTATCAATAACGCTTACAATCTTTGAGAGTTACAACTCAAACTAGCTGACCCGCAGCGTAGCATACGCCGCTAATGATTTAGTGACGGGTGAAGACTTCCCGAAAGACACAGTTGTCAAAATGGGGTGGGTTTGGGCAAACGACTGTGAGTGAATGAAAAGAAGGAACTCTGGACAGACGCGCGGCGTATCACCCGTCAAAAATGACGGAAGTTTTCAAAATAAATACACATCAGATTAAAAATAACGTAATACAGAACTTTCATTTATTTTATTTATTTTTATGTGATTCATTTATTATCATATTCAACAATTTTATGCGGAACGTTCGAAAAGTGTTATTTTTGGTGCAGTAATTTGGTGCGCACTATTGAACAAATCGATCGCAGCGCCACCTAACAGCATTATTCCATACATACATACATACAGACTACGGGAATTATGTATATTGGTGGTAACAACATTACTCAAATATCTGTAAAAGTTTATTTTGATCAATACCATAATTTGAACTTACTGGCAAGGGGGGTAAGCCTGTCTTATTCACTCGTCTTAGTTGACGAAGTATCTCAGGGGTGATCTGTGAAATTCATAAATGGCATAACTCTACGAGACGCTTAGAATTTATAAATGGCATCACTATACGAGATGCTTAGAATTTATAAATGGCATCATCACTCTACGAGACTCTTAGAATTTATAAATGGCATCACTCTACGAGATGCTTAGAATTTATAAATGGCATCACTCTACGAGATGATTAGAATTTATAAATGGCATCACTCTACGACATGCTTAGAATTTATAAATGGTATCACTCTACGAGATGCTTAGAATTTATAAATGGCACCATCACTCTACGAGACTCTTAGAATTTATAAATGGCATCACTCTACGAAACGCTAAGAATTTATAAATGGCATCACTCTACGAGACGCTAAGATTTTATAAATGGTATCACTCTACGAGACGCTTAGAATTTATAAATGGCATCATCACTCTACGAGATGCTTAGAATTTATAAATGGCATAATTATACGAGACTCTTAGAATTTATAAATGGCATCACTCTACGAGATGCTTAGAATATATAAATGGCATCAATCTATGAGATGTTCAGAATTTATAATTGGCATCAATCTATGAGATGCTTAGAATTTATAAATGGCATCATCACTCTACGAGTTGCTTAGAATTTATAAATGGCATCATCACTCTACGAGATGCTTAGAATTTATAAATGGCATCACTCTACGAGACGCTAAGAATTATTAAATGGCATCACTCTACGAGACGCTTAGAATTTATAAATGACATCACTCTGCAAGATGCTTAGAATTTATAAATGGCATCACTCTACGAGACGCTTAGAATTTATAAATGCATCACTCTACGAGATTCTTAGAATTTATAAATGGCATCACTCTACGAGATGCTTAGAATTTATAAATGGCATCACTCTACGAGATGCTTAGAATTTATAAATGGCATCACTCTACGAGATGCTTAGAATTTATAAATGGCATCATCACTCTACGAGATGCTTAGAATTTATAAATGGTATCACTCTACGAGATGCTTAGAATTTATAAATGGCACCATCACTCTACGAGACTCTTAGAATTTATAAATGGCATCACTCTACGAAACGCTAAGAATTTATAAATGGCATCACTCTACGAGACGCTAAGATTTTATAAATGGTATCACTCTACGAGACGCTTAGAATTTATAAATGGCATCATCACTCTACGAGATGCTTAGAATTTATAAATGACATCACTCTACGAGACGCTAAGAATTATTAAATGGCATCACTCTACGAGACGCTTAGAATTTATAAATGACATCACTCTGCAAGATGCTTAGAATTTATAAATGGCATCACTCTACGAGACGCTTAGAATTTATAAATGCATCACTCTACGAGATTCTTAGAATTTATAAATGGCATCACTCTACGAGATGCTTAGAATTTATAAATGGCATCACTCTACGAGATGCTTAGAATTTATAAATGGCATCACTCTACGAGATGCTTAGAATTTATAAATGGCATCACTCTACGAGATGCTTAGAATTTATAAATGGCATCACTCTACGAGACGCTTAGTATTTATAAATGACATCACTCTGCAAGATGCTTAGAATTTATAAATAGCATCACCCTTCGAGACTCTTAGAATTTATAAATGGCATCACTCTACGAGATGCTTAGAATTTATAAATGGCATCACTCTACGAGATGCTTAGAATTTATGAATAGCATCACTCTACGAGATGCTTAGAATTTATAAATGGCATCATTCTACGACAGTGCTTCTCAAAGTGGTGGTCCTCGGCACGGTGCCGGACCGTGGGCCATGCGCTGCCGGTCCGCAGATGTTCTCAAAAAAAGGACAGAAAAAATTGTCAGTGCACGGAAAATAATGCACCGGTCCCTGGTGCTATGGAAAAAATTCCTGCCGGTCCGCCATACTAAAAAATTTGAGAAGCACTGCTCTACGAGACGCTAAGAATTTATAAATGGCATCACTCTACGAGATGCTTAGAATTTATAAATGGCATCACTCTACGAGATGCTTAGAATTTATAAATGGCATCACTCTACGAGATGCTTAGAATTTATAAATGGCATCATCACTCTACGAGATGCTTAGAATTTATAAATGGTATCACTCTACGAGATGCTTAGAATTTATAAATGGCACCATCACTCTACGAGACTCTTAGAATTTATAAATGGCATCACTCTACGAAACGCTAAGAATTTATAAATGGCATCACTCTACGAGACGCTAAGATTTTATAAATGGTATCACTCTACGAGACGCTTAGAATTTATAAATGGCATCATCACTCTACGAGATGCTTAGAATTTATAAATGACATCACTCTACGAGACGCTAAGAATTATTAAATGGCATCACTCTACGAGACGCTTAGAATTTATAAATGACATCACTCTGCAAGATGCTTAGAATTTATAAATGGCATCACTCTACGAGACGCTTAGAATTTATAAATGCATCACTCTACGAGATTCTTAGAATTTATAAATGGCATCACTCTACGAGATGCTTAGAATTTATAAATGGCATCACTCTACGAGATGCTTAGAATTTATAAATGGCATCATCACTCTACGAGATGCTTAGAATTTATAAATGGCATCACTCTACGAGATGCTTAGAATTTATAAATGGCATCACTCTACGAGACGCTTAGTATTTATAAATGACATCACTCTGCAAGATGCTTAGAATTTATAAATAGCATCACCCTTCGAGACTCTTAGAATTTATAAATGGCATCACTCTACGAGATGCTTAGAATTTATAAATGGCATCACTCTACGAGATGCTTAGAATTTATGAATAGCATCACTCTACGAGATGCTTAGAATTTATAAATGGCATCATTCTACGACAGTGCTTCTCAAAGTGGTGGTCCTCGGCACGGTGCCGGACCGTGGGCCATGCGCTGCCGGTCCGCAGATGTTCTCAAAAAAAGGACAGAAAAAATTGTCAGTGCACGGAAAATAATGCACCGGTCCCTGGTGCTATGGAAAAAATTCCTGCCGGTCCGCCATACTAAAAAATTTGAGAAGCACTGCTCTACGAGACGCTAAGAATTTATAAATGGCATCACTCTACGAGATGCTTAGAATTTATAAATGGCATCACTCTACGAGATGCTTAGAATTTATAAATGGCATCACTCTACGAGATGCTTAGAATTTATAAATGGCATCACTCTACGAGACGCTTAGTATTTATAAATGGCATCACTCTACGAGACGCTAAGATTTTATCAAGATCGCATAATATGTGCCTTTTTTAAAAATTGTTTTTCATTAAGCAAAATTGATAAAGGGTTCATGAACTTTAATTTTAATGTCCAGAATCAACCGTAGTTTTATTTTCAAGTTAGTTATACCAGAAACAACCTTGGTTTTACTTGTTGCAGTCGCCGAGTGAGATATACCAGAAACAACCTTGGTTTTACTTGTTGCAGTCGCCGAGTGAGATATACCAGAAACAACCTTGGTTTTACTTGTTGCAGTCGCCGAGTGAGATATACCAGAAACAACCTTGGTTTTACTTGTTGCAGTCGCCGAGTGAGATATACCAGAAACAACCTTGGTTTTACTTGTTGCAGTCGCCGAGTGAGATATACCAGAAACAACCTTGGTTTTACTTGTTGCAGTCGCCGAGTGAGATATACCAGAATCAACCTTGGTTTTACTTGTTGCAGTCGCCGAGTGAGATATACCAGAATCAACCTTGGTTTTACTTGTTGCAGTCGCCGAGTGAGATATACCAGAAACAACCTTGGTTTTACTTGTTGCAGTCGCCGAGTGAGATATACCAGAAACAACCTTGGTTTTACTTGTTGCAGTCGCCGAGTGAGATATACCAGAAACAACCTTGGTTTTACTTGTTGCAGTCGCCGAGTGAGATATACCAGAAACAACCTTGGTTTTACTTGTTGCAGTCGCCGAGTGAGATATACCAGAAACAACCTTGGTTTTACTTGTTGCAGTCGCCGAGTGAGATATACCAGAAACAACCTTGGTTTTACTTGTTGCAGTCGCCGAGTGAGATATACCAGAAACAACCTTGGTTTTACTTGTTGCAGTCGCCGAGTGAGATATACCAGAAACAACCTTGGTTTTACTTGTTGCAGTCGCCGAGTGAGATATACCAGAAACAACCTTGGTTTTACTTGTTGCAGTCGCCGAGTGAGATATACCAGAAACAACCTTGGTTTTACTTGTTGCAGTCGCCGAGTGAGATATACCAGAAACAACCTTGGTTTTACTTGTTGCAGTCGCCGAGTGAGATATACCAGAAACAACCTTGGTTTTACTTGTTGCAGTCGCCGAGTGAGATATACCAGAAACAACCTTGGTTTTACTTGTTGCAGTCGCCGAGTGAGATATACCAGAAACAACCTTGGTTTTACTTGTTGCAGTCGCCGAGTGAGATATACCAGAAACAACCGTCCTTTTACTTGTTAAACTCACCAAGGAAGTTATATTAACCTTTGCGAGAAGATTGAAAACTTTTTTGGAGATCATTCCAGGAAAGAAATTGACAATAAGAAAGCAAATAAAAACTTTTTCCTGTCTCTGAATACTTCAATAGTTCGAATCATGTTAGCGGTGTACTATACGACGCACCTAATTGAATCATGTTAGCGGTGTACTATACGACGCACCTAATTGGATTTATGTTGAAATTCTAAAGGAAAAAAATTAGCTCGCTGATTCGATATAGTGAGAACCATTGCAAAAGTTTTAAATAGATGTAATTTTTTCCCCTAGGGTGTTTAAATTTTCCCTTCTTACACGTTTTCCCCATTCTGGAAACAGTTATTTTCCACGATTGTTATATTCCTGACCTTTCGTATTTATCATTCAAGAGAAATCGTTAAACAGCTTTTAAAAAAAAATTCTATTTTTTATGTGTTATTTATTCTCTCATATTTTGAATAATATGGGTCATATAGATTGAATAGTGTACATTAAATATCGATCATCTGACTTTCTTTAAACGCACTAATTTCACTAACAGAAACTTTACTGTAAAGAGGAAATCATTGTAATGCACCAAAACTCTGGTGAGGTCAAAAAATTGTTTCTTTTTGTTCGCAGTCTCCTCCTCCGGACAGTCGGGGGGAAGGGAAAAGAAGATCGGCCAAAATATCTCAGCACATGCCTCAACGGTAAGTCCATTTTCTGCACTGTTTTGTGTCAGCGCGTGTAGAACTGTAAGGATCATCTTTAGAATAAACAAAAGTAGAATATAAGAAATATCAAGTCTAATTTGTTAAGAAATTGTTTGAAATCATCCATTTCCCCACACGTTTCTATGACGAACGATGACTATGAATGTTTTTTCTCTTGTAGTTATCGATTCTGAAATATAAAACACCCGTTCTGTATTTTCAACACTAAAATTAGTTGCAGTCCCCTAACTAGTTTTAAACAATCATTACTTTTTTTTATTTATTTACCTGTAATGAGTCTCTGTGTGCTGGCGTCATCATCAGAAAAAACAACTTCAGGCCCTTCAGTAGATCCTTGGGTTCCATGTCTCTTACTAAATTAGAAAATATATTATTCCTTTTTCCCCTTCCAATTAGTCAATTAATTTTTTTAAACGTGCTATTAGCTAAATTGATTTATATTAATTAAGTAGCGGTTGCAACGATCTCAGTATAAAGTATGAAGGAATAAATTCAAAGAAACCAATGAGTGTTACCTTTTCAAAAACATTTATGCCCAGAAACCTTTGCGTAAATGTGCTAAAACAATTCCCAAGTTTCATGGCGATCGGATAAATAAAATAAAATTTAAAAAGCTTACACAAATTATTTTGTTTAATTTATTGCCATTGTACTCAACAAGTTATCAAATTATCGGAGCGATAGATAGAATAAAACAATAATTGTAATAAAAGGAAAAGCCCTGACTGACACATCATTAATTCCCCAACTTCCTGTGTAGGTAGATGGATGAATCTTTTAAAAGTTGTTGAATACACTCCTAAGATGGTAACAGGCGAAAAAAATATTTACATTATCACTCACAGGGGGTCGGGGGACCTAATGAAGTTTTTTCCTAATGAGCTTTTTAAAATGACTCACCAAAAAAATCTGGGAAGAAATTGATCTCAGGATTTGTCATCAGAGGTTGTTGTAGCTCCGAGATAAAGACTTTGAGAACCGCTGCCACGTCGTGCACGTTATAGTCGCCACCGATTTCATAGTTTTGGTTTTTGTAGAAATTGGCTTCTATGTCCTCTTTCAATTTCTGGAAGATGAAGTTTACAAATGCCTGTCAAATTATGGCTTGAAGTACCGCATATACTCGTTCTATAGCCCGTTCGTTCATAAACTGACACCCCCCTCTTTTTGGAAGAGAATAGTATAGAAAGCATGTAACCTGCTCGTAAGCCGCCCCCAAGAGTTACCGGTATTTTTATAAATAAGATAAGTACAGATGTTTAATATTTGTATATAGCATCTGGTAGAGCAGTCGAATCTTGTAGAATTAGACAAAAAACTTGATGATCTACAATAACAACACCGATATTCAATGTACATGCAGAAATCAACTATCACCCGCTCGTAAGCCGACCCCCCCCCCAACATTGTCCCTAGATTTTCCCCCAAAAAGTCGGCTTTTGAACGAGCATATACAGTAATTGTTAGAAATTACCAAGTGTCAAAACATACTATAGAGCAACTGTGGCCAAACTGAGGCTCTTCCCTGTTCACATTTAGGCTCTCGAACAATTTAAGAATTTAAACTTTGAAATATATATTAATCAGGGCTGCGGAAATTAAAGATTAATTAATCGATTAGTCGTTAAAAATTTAATCGATTAAAATTATTTCAAAAAATTTAGGAGCCATATAATTATCGCGACTTAAACGATTTCCTGAAGTAATAAATCATGACTTAACAAGATCTATATATGCATTACATAAAATATAATTATTTGAAAATTAATCGATTAATCGATTAATTTTTTACAGATTAATCGAACTTATTTTTTTTAATCAGTACCAGCCCTAATGATAATATTTTTTTTTAAATCTTGGGTTTTATTCAAATTTTTAAACTTGAATGAACATATTGGTTTCCAGTTTGGTTTTTTATATAAAACTATTAAATGTTTGTTTCCGGTTTAGCCAAAATCCGCATTTTGCAGTATTGGCCATTACTCTTGTGTCTTATAATTTTGTTCACTTTTAGCCACATAAATGTTGTGTAATTTGTGAGTCCAGACTGCCAAGATCTGCTGCAGCAATGTCAAGGCCAAAAATTTAACAGAGTCGTCTCCAGATATCAGAAGTGTAAGCTCTATGGTTATGGCTATGTTGTCTAAAATATTTTTTTCTTTAAACAGGTCACATCAGAGGTCCATGCAAATTTTATATACGGTATATATCTACACACACACACACACACACACACAAATATATATATATATATTTATATATATTTATATATATATATTAATAATAATTTTTTGTTCGATTAATCTTGAAAATTTTAAATCGATTAATTTCGATAAATTATATTTTTATAACGCATATATAGATCCCGTTTAGTCGCGCTTCATTAGATCGCGAAATCGTATTTGTCACTTTAATTTTGTAAATGGATTTAATAAAATAAAATTTAGTTCAAAATCTTATTTTTCAATGTATATTAGACGGGAAATAACTCAATAAAACAAAAAATGTCAATTTATTGTTTTTGTTACTGTCCTTGAAATGTTCAGCTTAAAGACGTCATAAATTTAAACATTTGGCTTTAATTGAAATTAACGATTAAATAATGAAATTAATCGTTAATTTTTCACAAATTAACGATAAAATTTAATTTAATCGTTAACAGCCCTAATATATATATATATGGAAAATGATATATATATATATATATATATATATATATATATATATATAATGTAAGTAAAAAACAAATTTTACCTTGACTTTCGAACTGTCATCTTGAGATTTGAATATGCCTTTTGTAGTTAACCCATTCTTACAGATGAATTGCAACACCTAAATTTAATAAGTTTGTCGTAGAAATTTTTTTAGAACACCTTTAAAAAAATATATAAGTTTAAAATATTTGTTTTAAATTATTAAATCATTCAAAGTTTTAAAAAAGGATTTGCTAAAATATTAACAGGCAGCATGGATAGAAAATGAGGCTAATTACCAATAATTTTTAATAATTCAATTTAAAAAAGAGTTTTTGAATACGATATTGAAGTTATAACTAATTACCTTATATTGGAATGTATCTAACCAAGTTAAAACGTGGTATCTTACAATGATTTTTATCTCATTGATGACAAATCGTCATAGACATGATACAGACATAATATAGACATGACAATACTATATACTATACGAAATACGACCCGCGGCGTAACATACGCCGCAGACACGCTCATCACAGATTGTGCAAAGAACGGGGGGAGGGTGGGGATTTGAGAAAGGACACAAACAACAGCACGAAGTAATGGGGGAAAAAAGCAGAAACACATTTTTTTACAAATTAATTAAAAAATGTTCACGCTGGGGCTTGAACTCAGGAATTTCCGCATGCAAATGCGGACGGGATAACCACTACACTACGAATCATGAATCATATGCTTTTCTGTGAAGGAACAACGTAAGAAGCATCGTTGCCAACCCCCTCCACCTTTTTTTCCCTCTTCATCCCACTACGCTTGCCAACTGTGATTTGTCGACCCCATCGAAGGTCATTCGTAATTCTTACTTGCACATAGTCGTTTAGGTGAATTACATATCAATATACATAATTTGCAATGTATGTCATGTCTGTCTGTCCCGTCTGTATGTCCCGTCTGTCTGTCCGTGATGCTACTAATTTTAGAAAGCAGCGCACCAAATTACTGAACCAAAATTAACTCTTTTCGAAAGTTCCGCATAAAATTGTTCTATATGAAAATAAAAGAATAAAATAAAAATAAATAAAATAAATGAAAGTTCTGCATTACATTATTTTATATTCCGATGTGTATTTTTCAAAATAAATAGATTTCAGCTGAAATATATTTTTTTTGAAAACTTACGTCATTTTTGACGGGTAACACAGTAGCATAGATAAAATATGATGTTGTCGATATAATCTATTTTAAAGAAAACGAACTAAACATTTTAATGCATTAAATAAATCATTACCGTCCGCCTCATACTGGGCAGCCCACAGTCAAATAGGTGATATCCCGTTATGGCCTGCCTTCTCCACTGGTTGCGTGGAGATTAGAGTTCCACTCAACAAGTGGGCCATAAAGCCCTGCACCAAGAAATATAAAAAATAAAAAGAAGACCCCAGCTCTTCGAATCGCTAGCTGGAATGTTAGGACTATGTGAGGACTATGTGAGGACTATGTGAGGACTATGTCTCCCGGCATCACTGATGACCTGCAGTCAATAAACGACACACGGAAGAAAGGTATAATCGATAGAGAGCTCAAGAGGCTAAAGATTGACATCGCATGCCTTCAGGAGACCAGGCTCCCAGACAGCGGATCACTAAAAGAGGCAAATAACACCTTCTTCTGGCAAGGCAGACCTACAGATGAACCAAGACAGCACGGTGTAGGTTTCGCTAAGAACACCCTTCTACGATCCATTGAACACCCGTCATCAGGCACGGAGAGGATCATCACTCTAAGACTCAGAGCTGCTGCGGGCCCAGAAATCATTCTTAGTGTATATGCCCCAACTCTCTGTTCAACCCCGGAAGAGAAGGACCAGTTCTATGGAGCTTTAGACCAGGAAATAGCCAGCAAACGAGGCAATCTATCTCCTATGTGATTTCAATGCTAGAGTGGGGCGCGACCACGAAGCCTGGCCCACATGCCTTGGACTCTTTGGTAGAGGAAAGATAAATGAGAATGGACAGAGGCTTCTGGAACTGTGCTTCTCACGAGGCTTATGTGTGACCAACACTTTTTTCAAGAACAAGGGTATACACCAAGTATCTTGGAGACACCCTCGATCGCGCAAATGGCACCAGCTTGACCTGATCATCACCAGGCGTGCACAACTAGCTAGCGTCCTACTCACCCGCAGCTATCACAGCGCCGACTGCGACATGGATCACTCCCTTGTGGCCAGCAAGGTACGAATAATGAGGAAGAACTCGTATCACACCAAGAAAAAGGGATGTCCACGCATCAACACCTTCTGCATAAAAGACCCTGTGAAAACGCAGCTGTTCAGTGACACGGTGAACGAAGGTCTCTCAAATATGTCCCCATGCGTCACCATTGACTCCAAATGGACGCATCTCAGAGACACAATCTATACATCAACAATACATGCCTTTGGCAAGAAATCTCCCACAAACACGGACAGGTTTGATGAATATTGGGATGAGATGAAACCTGTTACTGAAGCCAAAAGGAAAGCTCCTATGGCCTACAAGGAAAAGTCCACACTCGACAGGCTGCATGCCTTAAAAACAGACAAGTCACATGCCCGAAAGGTTGCAAGTCAATGTGCCAATACCTACTGGCTTAACCTCTGCTCCAGCATACAATCAACTGCAGACATAAGCAATGCCAAAGCCATGTATGAAAATATCAAAAAAGCAACTGGCCCTTCAGCGTCCAAAGTTGCCCCCCTAAAGTCCAAAAGTTGAGAAATTATCAAAGACCAGGCAGGACAGCTAAAACGGTAGGTTGAGCATTATCTGGAACTGTATTCAACAGTTACCACAGTCTCCAGCACCGCTCTAGATATCCCCGATATGCCACTCATGGAAAAACTTGATGTCATGCCCACACAGGAAGACCAGAGCAAAGCAATTGACAACCTAGCTTGTGGAAAAGCCTCTGGGAATGATGGCATACCCCCAGAAGCTCTAAAGAGTGGCAAGACATCTTTACTCCAACCATTGCACGAGCTTCTGTCCCTCTTCTAGGAACAAGGCTACATCCCCCCAGACCTAAAGGATGCAAATATAGTGACACTATATAAAATTAACAAGGGTGATAGAAGTGACTACGCAATAACTATCGCGGCATCTCACTCCTTAGTATTGTAGGAAAGGCCTTCGCCGTGTCATACTAACACGTTTACAGAGTCTAGCATCCCGTGTCTATCCAGAATCTCAGTGCGGTTTCCAGGCTGGTCGGTCTACCATAGACATGGTGTTCTCCATACGGCAGCTCCAGGAAAAATGCAGAGAGCAACAGATGCCACTATACATTGCCTTTGTGGACCTTACGAAAGCCTTTGATTTCGTCAGTCGCAATGGGCTATTTCAAATCCTGGTAAAATCGGCTGTCCACCACACTTACTCGCCATCATCAGACAATACCATGAAAATATGCAGGGCACAGTGCAGTTCGATGGAGCTACGTCATAAGTCTTTCCAGTCAGCAGCGAAGTTAAACAAGGGTGTGTACTTGCACCAACACTGTTCGCAATATTCTTCTCTGTACTGCTTCGATACGCATTCAATGATAGCAGTGATGGAATCTATTTACACACCAGAGCTGATGGAGGACTTTTCAACACTGCCCTCCTCCGACCCACGACCGAAACGACAGATGTCCTAATTCGTGAGCTACTCTTTACGGATGATGCGGCATTAACAGCACATACAGAAACTGGTTTGCAACAACTCGTGTCAAGCTTCTCCAATGCCTGCAAAGAATTTGGGCTGCAAATCAGCTTGAAAAAGACAAACATCATGGCCCAAGACACACAACCTCCTCCTACTGTCAATATCCACAATGAAAACTTGGAGGTTGTGGACAGCTTTACCTACTTGGGTTCCAAAGTCTCCAATACAATTTCCATTTAAGAGGAAATAAACAGTAGAATTGGCAAGGCAGCTGCCACAATGGCTAAATTAAATAAACGGGTCTGGAAAAACACCAAGTTAAAAGAGAAAATCAAACTGTGTGTCTATAGAGCCGGCGTCATTAGTACACTGCTATACGGGAGCGAGACATGGACCACTTATACATCCCAAGAGTGCAAGCATAATAGCTTCCACTTATGATGCTTGCGTCGCATCCTTGGCATTAAATTGCAAGATAAAGTGCCTAATACTGAGGTCCTAATGCATGCGAATACCCAAAGCATGTTCTCAATCGTTAATAAAAGACCCCTGAGATGGCTAGGACATCTTAAAAGAATAAGCCTTGGCTTGGCCGCATCTTAAGGACCTCCTACATGGAGAACTGGCTTCGGGAAAGAAGAAGACTGGTCGCCCACGTCTGCGATTAAAAGATATCTGCCAAAGGGACATGAAAGCAGCCAGAATACGCACAAGCGACAGGGAGTGTAAGGCAGAAGACCGATCTACGTGGCCCACAGTTGTCAAAGAGGGCGTCATTGTAGCCGAGGAGCGAAGGATGGAGGAGGCTACAGACAGAAGAGCTAGGAGAAAGGCCAAAACATTAAAATTTGGAAGCACAGAACTCGTGTGTAAAAGCTGTGGTAAAGACTGTCTGTCACTCAAGGATAGGACTGCACAGCCACTCGAGGAAATGCAACCCACCTTAACAGTGATGCACCATCGTCTCGCGAGACGGAAGGATGCCTATTAAAGAATACGAACTAAAAATATTAATGCATTAATTAGATAAATCATTACACAGAAATCATTACACAGAAATCATTACACAGAAATCATTACACATAAATCATTACACAGAAATCATTACACAGAAATCATTACACAGAAATCATTACCAAACATAACAGAGAAGGAACGTTGAGGTGGGGAGCATTTTTGTTTAACGCAACTTCTTTTTTTATTAGAAGATCTAGAGGTAATCCAAACAGCTTGTCTTCTGAAATGTTTTCTAGATAGTCTGTAGAAGACAAATATAACAAATTTAGGTTAGTCTAATATACGGATGTTTTAAATGATTAGCATTAGGGTGTCTACATTTCATTAAGTTAATTACACTAAATTCTTTCTTTTTCATGGTTACATTGAACTGGCATCTTCTTTTTAATTGTTAAATTTAACCGCTGTCATAGTTATAAATAAAATAGTACTTTCTATTTACTTGTCTAACTTAAATGTCAGTTAAGAATATAATGATGCCCTCACTAATCCAAATTTAAATAATAAATTGAATTCACCAATGAAAAAATTCTTATTTTTACTAGTTAAAAAATATGCCTCCACTCCTATCTTCTCTTTTGTAAAAAAATGCTACACAAGAAATCATTAAATTTTTTTTTAAATGTGTTAAAAAAAAAGGTAGGGGCCAGATGTAGACAGTGGCGTAGCTAGGGGGCGGCACACATTTAGGGGCGGCATTTGTGGGCATTTGAAAAGTACCACCATTTCCGGGCCAGATGTAGACAGTGGCGTAGCTAGGGGGGCGGCACACATTTAGGGGCGGCATTTGTGGGCATTTGAAAAGTACCACCATTTCCGACAACCGCCCTATTTCTTTTGAAGGGAGAAAACCCGAGTGAAACAAAAATACTCGTACTTTCGAGTCTAAAAATAACGGATTCAAACATTTGTTTGATTATAGAGTGGATGTTATAACTAACTTTAAACCATTAAACAATTTTTAATCGCTAAAAAATATCGATTTGTTTGGAAAATTAAGCGGTATAAGTGAAGGATGACGCTTTTATAAGAAAAATACCACAAAAAACACATCACCGCTGGGACGAATAATATGTGCTATTAATATCGCCACGACGGAATTGATTTTCAATTTTGACATTTGCAGAATGATGCGCGAACAAGTACCTACAAGGCATGGTGGTTCAAATATTGTGTTTAGATCGCAAGTAGCAATTTATATTACTGTTTCAGTTTTCAGAAAATTATTGTAAGGTAAGTTATTAAAAATTAATGATATTTTTTTTTAAAGTAGCACAAATAATTTGGGTTTTTCAGCAAAATACGGTTATTCATTAAAAATGTTAAGCATATCCAATTAAAGTAATGTGTAAATAATTTGGATTCGTCTATTTTATGGAAAATTATTCAGATTTATCACACAAATATGAAAATATTCAAATTTCTCCGTTAATAAACACCACATTAGGCATACATAATTTTTAAAAGACGTACTTTAAAATTTCAAGCGTCTTGGAAAAACTGACGTCTGAAGAAGTAACTAGTAAAAGGAGATCAGATGCTGGAATTTTACTCAATTCAAGGCAATTTTTTTATTTTCTATCTTATCTCAATTTATGGGAACCCGTTATTGCACGCAACACAGAGTCAGAGATGTGCTAATAGAAAAAGCTGTTATATCAGCCAAACAATTTGTGAAGAGTTGAAGATATCAACTGAACGCCGAGCTAGAAGGATAAAAAAAATATAAGTGGGGGAAATTAAGAAGACGTGGTTCTATCTTTAAAACTAGAAGTGCAACGAGAAATGTTTTTAAACGATGGATGGAATTAGAAAAGAACGCTTTGATCAGTTGCATGTCCTTGCAAGAAAATATTCGTATATAATACCATGCAACCTACTAAATGAAGCATTTGATCATCAAATAAATTATTTTACTGACACTGATAAAGAACAGTTCCATATTGAAAGAAACAGGATCTAGGTTTTTATGGCTGTACATACACTACAAGAAGAGGCATTATGTTAGAAAACCTATAAAAATTCATTCAACAGTATAGATTGGAATATTTTGTATCCAACATTGTAATTTGCCATGAATTTTTTCAAGAATTATTATTTTTAGTGCTGCTAATTGTGAAAGGAGCTTCTCCAAACTGAATTTGATAAAAAATTTAAATCGCTCATTGTGTAACAATGACAACAAAATCTTGCAATATTGTCCATAGAACAAGATATTACAAATAATTTAAATTTTGATAGTAGAATACACGATTTTTATATTATGAAAGTAAATGTATAAATGTGTTTACATACTAACCAATGTATACAATTTATTTGTTTGGTAATGTTATTTTTGGCTGTAAATTTGGAATATATTTTGTCTGTGGAGCTGCGACCTCAGTAGCTTTCTTGTTGCCTTTAAAAAATGTATTGTGTATTTTTTATAAATGTGTATTTATATGTATATCGTCTTGTGCGGCCTCTTTTATTACTGCTTACATAAATATGGCACGCAATGGTAAACATGTTCCCCACCTTTACTTCGTTTCATTTACAATTATTTATTCATGTTTATTAATTTATAAAAACCATCATATAATCGACTAAGTGGCCGTCCTTAAATAACGTCACGCGATTTTGGCTGATTTTTCACCCGTTATCAAATATTTAAGTTGAAATTTTATTTAAAGTTGCACGTTTTAATGTGACGTCAGATTTATTAAACACCCCCTCCCCCTCGTCACACATCGTCACAAATGTATGACTACCCCCCCGGTGCGTGACGTAATTTATGTACGCCCCTAAAAAGGGCGGCAAATATGAGACCGTCCCGGGCGGCAAAAGTTCTAGCTACGCCACTGGATGTAGATCAAATGGGGCAGCTGACTACTGGCCCTTGAGGAGGGGGGACTGAGGTGTGAAACGTAGAGTCTGTAGGATGGGATAGATCAAAATAAAAATTTAAAAAACCCGTAAAAACAAAGTTTTTTGACTATAAATCCCTTATATATGAGTCAGAACTTAAAGTATTGATTATGTTCCAACGAGACAAACATGTACAGGCTGAAACTGAGTGAATTCCACCTGGTTAAAAACACGAGACTTGGTAACCGATGGCTGGCGTGAAGTCAAGTGACCCGTAAAATATAAACAATAGCGACTGCTACATATAGTTTTATATAATTAAACTAAAAATATGCATTAATTTAATTACGATACGTTCGATCGATCTGAAATTTTGAAACCATGCATTGTTAGATGACACGGGTCCATGTGCCAATTTTCAGCTTGATGGCTTCACGGAAAATGGGTCATTTTTTACTTTTGTTTTTCTACCCGCCCAAGATAGAGAGACAAGATTTAATATAAGGGATTTAATAAAACAAACCCGTAAAAACAAAGTTTTTGACTATAAATCCCTTACATATGGGACATAACTCAAAGTATTGATTATGTTCAAACGCGACAAATATTTACAGAGTGAATCTGTCTTAACTCCCCTTTGCTTTTAACCCGAGGGTGGGGGGGGGGAGAGGGCAAGGTCTGGTCACCGATCGCTGGACCGAGCTCAGCGTGACACGTAAAATGTAAACAAAAGCCCCCCGGTACATCGCGTCAACGCGCGTACTGAGCTGTCACGTGAAAAAAAACAATACAAAACTGTGAAATTGAATTACATACCTCGTATAGAGATAAACTAAATATGCATTAATTTAATTACGGCATGTTCGGTCGATCTGAAAATTTGATAAGATGCATTGTTAGGTGACACGGATCCATGTGCCAAATTTCAGCTCGATGGCTTCACGGGAAGTGGGTCATTTTTTACTTTTGTTTTTCCGCCCGCCCAAGACAGAGAGACAGAGATACAGAGAGACAGAGACGGCGGTGAAGTTAATATAAGGGATTTAAAAAGAACCACAGCGTGTTGCTGGTGACCTGGGGTAGGAGTTGCCCGTTGGAGATTAGCATTCAGACCAACGCAGGTGGCTTGGCGGGTCTGTAGATGTGAGATAAAAGGGAGAGTTGCCAGATGGAGATTAGCATTCTGACCAACGCAGGTGGCTTGGCGGTCTGTAGATGTGAGATAAAAGGGAGAGGTGCTAAATACGGATCAGCGTAAGAACTGACCTTGGGGAATAGTTGCGATGGTTGGGGGTGTCAGCCAGACCAGTTGCATAGGTCAAAATATTACAGGGAGCGCCTCATGAGTATTTGGAATCTAAGTCAATTTATGTCCGAAAAATAGGGACGTCGGACAGGCGGAGATTGGGTAGATTTGGGTGGGTAGACGCGGCCAGGGACGGACGCCAGTTAGAGATTTGGTCGGAAGTACAGACAATTAGAGAAAGTCGAGGGACTCAGGACAATGAGACGTAGGGCGGGTAAAGTGAGTTAATTTGGCAGTCGAACTAGTTTCTCAATAAATTTCTTCTTGTACCAGAGGTCTTGTGTTTGAGTAAGAGTACGGGTGCAGACGAGTTAATCTACAAGTTATCTACAAAGAGTACAGTTAGATTAGACCAACCAGTGGTGACCAGGTTCACAAAGAGTACAGTTAGATTAGACCAACCAGTGGTGACCAGGTTCACAAAGAGTACAGTTAGATTAGACCAACCAGTGGTGACCAGGTTCACAAAAAGTACAGTTAGATTAGACCAACCAGTGGTGACCAGGTTCACAAAGAGTACAGTTAGATTAGACCAACCAGTGGTGACCAGGTTCACAAAGAGTACAGTTAGATTAGACCAACCAGTGGTGACCAGGTTCACAAAGAGTACAGTTAGATTAGACCAACCAGTGGTGACCAGGTTCACAAAGAGTACAGTTAGATTAGACCAACCAGTGGTGACCAGGTTCACAAAGAGTACAGTTAGATTAGACCAACCAGTGGTGACCAGGTTCACAAAGAGTACAGTTAGATTAGACCAACCAGTGGTGACCAGGTTCACAAAAAGTACAGTTAGATTAGACCAACCAGTGGTGACCAGGTTAACAAAGAGTACAGTTAGATTAGACCAACCAGTGGTGACCAGGTTCACAAAAAGTACAGTTAGATTAGACCAACCAGTGGTGACCAGGTTCACAAAAAGTACAGTTAGATTAGACCAACCAGTGGTGACCAGGTTCACAAAAAGTACAGTTAGATTAGACCAACCAGTGGTGACCAGGTTCACAAAAAGTACAGTTAGATTAGACCAACCAGTGGTGACCAGGTTCACAAAAAGTACAGTTAGATTAGACCAACCAGTGGTGACCAGGTTAACAAAGAGTACAGTTAGATTAGACCAACCAGTGGTGACCAGGTTCACAAAAAGTACAGTTAGATTAGACCAACCAGTGGTGACCAGGTTCACAAAAAGTACAGTTAGATTAGACCAACCAGTGGTGACCAGGTTCACAAAAAGTACAGTTAGATTAGACCAACCAGTGGTGACCAGGTTCACAAAAAGTACAGTTAGATTAGACCAACCAGTGGTGACCAGTTCCTTCTCAGTGTACAATCGGGAAAAGAATAATCAAAGTAATGCAAATTATTCACGAGAAATACGAGGGAGAGTGTTGTGTGCTAGCACACATGTGTGTGGAAATATCACATTATATCATATATTAGTTTTCTTATCACTTCTGTTGCTGTGAGGCTTGTTATCGTTTGGGTAATATCACATTTATTTCATATTTGTGTATCTTATCACTTACGTTGTGTGGAGATATCGTTTGGGATATCATACTATTTTCAATATGGTTTGGTGTTGTCCTAGCTGCCACCCACATAAAATCATGTATTTGTCCCCTCGTCACGCACAAAACCCCACTTTCCTAAGCTCAAAGACAAGAGACTTACTTCTGGTTGGTGGATTTGTTTCCAGGTGTCTCTGAATTGTTTTTCCGAAACGATGGGCCGGTGGTAAAAGTTAAACTCGGCTCGGGCCATACAGTCATAATTGTTTCCACATTTCGATCACTCAGGTAGCTGGTGAATGTTGCACCCATGGGGCTCTTCAAATATCCATGGCTGAAGTCATACAAAGTTTGTTTTAACATTGTTTGTTTCGTTTGATTTTATCCACATTTCCAAGAAATAGCTGTTGCCGTTTTTAAAGAAACTGGCGTTTTTTTTAAATCATTTCGTCAGCCGACAAATCAATTATCTGAATTTCTGCTCAAATAAAATATTGGTTACATGTTTTTATATTAATTTTCTAAATAAGATTACAAATAAGATCCACATTTGGACGATCTATGAAATGACGGAAAAATATATCTCTATTCTGGTTGTTGTTTTTTTTTGTTTTTTTTTGTTTTTTTTTGTTATTGATGCTTTATTTTTTATTTAATGTTAGCTCACTTAGCCATTAGTAAAACAACCAAAATCATAATCTTATTATCACAACGGAGTTGTTTTTTTCTGATATCAGATACTTTTTTAAAAAAACTTACATCTAGTTTATCAGGTATAGGATACTGGGGAAGGTAGTGACGCACAGGAACCAACTGTTGTGTCCGAGGCACCAGGCAGCACCTCAGATCGGTGAGTACGCCACATCCTCGATGACCAAACAGTGGACCGTGCTGGGTGTGTTGGTGTGGCCATTTGGAAGTGGAGTTTATCTTGGCGACGTGTGGACGGAGATCAAAGGAGTCAATTCATTGATTTAGTTCAACATTCGTGTCACACTCAAGTGTGACAATCTCATACAAATATTAAACGTATCAATTGTACAATGTTCAGTTATCAGAAGGTTAACGCTTCATGGCAGAAAAGTTTCAATAATTTTTATATCAAACATTAAACGTTGTTAAATAATTTGTAAGATAATATGTGAATTTATTGCAGCCACTTTATCCGTTGAATTTAGTAAGTGAAAATTCGTGTTGGCATACTATAAATTTAGTTAAAAAGTATTTAATATATGTTTGTTTGTTTTCCCAAATACGTGTAATTCTGAAATTATTTCAGCTACTACTAATAAATCTCAGACCAACATATAAACTTGTGACAATATTTTTCAACCAATACACCTCAGACGAACATGTGAACTTGTTACAATATTTTTCAACCATTACACCTCAGGCCAACATGTAAACTTGTGACAATATTTTTCAACCAATACACCTCAGACCAACATGTTAACTTATGACAATATTTTTCAACTAATACACCTCAGACAAACATGTAAACTTGTGACAATATTTTTCAACCAATACACCTCAGACCAACATGTTAACTTGTGACAATATTTTTCAACCAATACACCTCAGACCTGCGTGTCCGCTGGAGAGTGTAGATTTTTCCTTTCCTGTTGGCCCCAAGGGACGTTAGTGAGCTGACGACTCCTATACACAGCGGTTGTCTTCGATGAACGAAGTGACTTCCCATCTTTTACTGAAACCATGAATTGCTTTTTTCCTAAGTATATATTTTTAATGTGTTTATTTCATTAGTGTTTATTTTGTAACTGTTTATTTAAAACAATGAAAAAGACAGGAACAAGAAGAAAAAACAGAGGCCATGTGGCCATGAAACTTTTTATTGGCCCAGGCTTTAAGAGATAGGCAGAATGGCGATAGGGATCTGGGGATCGTTATAGATGGGCAGAATGGCGATATAGATGTGGGACTCATATTGATGGGCAGAATGGCGATATAGATGTGGGACTCATATTGATGGGCAAAATGGCGATATAGATGTGGGACTCATATTGATGGGCAAAATGGCGATATAGATGTGGGACTCATATTGATGGGCAGAATGGCGATATAGATGTGGGACTCATATTGATGGGCAGAATGGCGATATAGATGTGGGACTCATATTGATGGGCAGAATGGCGATATAGATGTGGGACTCATATTGATGGGCAGAATGGCGATATAGATGTGGGACTCATATTGATGGGCAGAATGGCGATATAGATATGGGACTCATATTGATGGGCAGAATGGCGATATAGATGTGGGACTTATATTGATGGGCAGAATCGCGTTATAGATGTGGGACTCATATTGATGGGCAGAATGGCGATATAGATATGGGACACATATTGATGGGCAGAATGGCGATATAGATGTGGGACTCGTTATAGATGGGCGGAATGGCGATATAGATGTGGGACTCGTTATAGATGGGCAGAATGGCGATATAGATGTGGGAATCGTTATAGATGGGCAGAATGGCGATATAGATGTGGGAATCGTTATAGATGGGCAGAATGACGATATAGATGTGGGAATCGTTATAGATGCGTAGAATGGCGATATAGATATGGGACTCATATTGATGGGCAGAATGGCGATATAGATGTGGGACCCGTTATAGATGCGTAGAATGGCGATATAGATGTGGGCCTCATATTGATGGGCAGAATGGCGATATAGATATGGGACTCGTTATAGATGGGCAGAATGGCGATATAGATGTGGGACTCGTTATAGATGGGCGGAATGGCGATATAGATATGGGACTCGTTATAGATGGGCAGAATGGCGATATAGATGTGGGACTCGTTATAGATGGGCGGAATGGCGATATAGATGTGGGACTCGTTATAGATGGGCAGAATGGCGATATAGATGTGGGCCTCATATTGATGGGCAGAATGGCGATATAGATGTGGGACTCGTTATAGATGGGCAGAATGGCGATATAGATGTGGGACTCGTTATAGATGGGCAGAATGGCGATATAGATGTGGGACTCGTTTTAGATGGGCAAAATGGCGATATAGATGTGGGACTCCTCTAAACTAAATAAAAATTTAAGTTTGGTCTTCTCACTTACTATTACAGCTAGACGAATCAAACACTAGGTACAATGTCACATGATATAGCAGGGCTCAATGTCAAATGACATAGTATGGTTCAATGTCACATGACATAGCAGGGTTAAATGTCAAATGACATAGAAGGGTTCAATGTCAAATGACATAGCAGGGTTTAATGTCAAATAACAGCAGGTTTCACCGTTACATGCTTAGCAGGGTTCAATGTTGCATGACATAGCAAGGTTCAATGTCAGAGGACATAGCAGGGTTCAATGTCACATGACATAGCAGGGTTCAATTTTACATGACATGGCAGAGTTCAATGTCAAATGACATAACAGGGTTCAATGTCACATGACATAGGAGGGTTCAGTGTCACATGGCATAGCAGGGTTTGATGGCACATGACATTTAATGGCTTAGTCATCAATATCATATTACATAGAAGGGTTCAGTGTCACATGAGAGACATCCAGACATGCAATACAGACCCAAGATAAGGATTTGATACTAGGAGCTATATCGGCACATGACCAGTTGATTAGGAAACATCGAGTCTGAGAAAAGATTGCAGCCACCAAATTGTAAAAACTATAAACCTAGGTAAAGGTAGGTAAACATTATTTTAGAGATTTGGAAGTTGACCAGTATATCATATAGAATCGGACTGCGATAAAGCTTTTAAATCAAATATAAGATACATAAACTATTTGTTTAATCCAACTTTATTTTATTTTATTTAACACAGTTTTTATTTTTTGTTTTTATTACACAGTTTGATTTTGTATCGTATACCTACCTATACATGTACTTTGAAGTTGAACAAGAATTTTGAAAGTCATTGTAATGGTTCAATATTTGTAATTGAATGGAACTTCATCAGATTACTTTATATAACGTTAACCCAATTTAGTTATGCATGTTGCAACATAATACTGATACCGATAAAAAATAAATTATTTCGACTTTAAATTTTAAAAGTCTTGTATAAGTTATAAGTTATAGTTATAGTTATAGTTATAGTATAAGTCCAATACATATTAAAAGTCTTGTATTGTATAAAAGTATCAGTATAGTTATAGTTATAGTTATAGTTATAGTTATAGTATAAGTCCAATACATATAAAAAAAGCTAATATTACCAAGGAAAACGTCGTGGTGTTTGGGATTTGAATGAAACTTGTTCAGACGGCATGAGACCGATGTCCAGTTCAGGCGAGGCACTGGGATGACCAGATACTTCATAGTCAGGGATGAGGCTCCAAGCCGAGACAGTAGCTGCATGTTCGTCATTAGAATCAGAGAATTCTTTCAGGAAGTGGATATCTTCATAGCAATGACGTCATAGATTTTAGTTCTAAAGATTTTCGTGACGTCAATAGTACATCCTGGTTTTGGGGATTCTTTGTAAAAAAAAATAAATATATTGAACTAGACACCCCGCGACGTAGCATACGCCGAAGACTTGCTCATGGAGAGTGCAAAGAAAGTGGAGAAAGAACGGACACAAACTACAGCACGAAGAAATCAAAACAATGCGAGTGAATTTCGGTTGCGGTACTGCCAACTCATTGTTGGTTTCGAGACATTTGCAGGTGAAATTCAGTACACCCCTAACTTCTATGAAGACAGCTATAAAACGATAATCGGTTTAAAATCGGAGTTATCGGAGTAATCGATAATCAGTTTCCAAAAAACAAAAAACAACAACACGCAATTAACAACCATAAATTTGACTAACCCTCGCTAGGGTCGGCCAATCCCAGTTGATGTTTAAGGGATGGTAGCATTAATATTAAATTGGAGGCCGGTAACAACAACCTCAGTGTACATATCTTTACGTTTACTCGCTATTTTTAAATCCCTTATATTAACTTCACCGCCGTCTCTGTCTCTCTGTCTCTGTCTCTCTCTCTCTCTCTCTCTCTCTCTCTCTCTCTCTCTCTCTCTCTCTCTCTCTCTCTCTCTCTCTCTCTCTCTCTCTCTCTCTCTGTCTTTCTTGGGCTCGGCGGGCGGAAAAACAGAAGTAAAAAATGACCCATTTCCCATGTTCCGATCAAACTGAAATTTGGCACACGGACCCGTCGAACCTAACAATGCATCGTATCAAAATTTCAGATCGATCGAACGTACCATAATTAAATTAATGCATTTTTAGTTTATCCTTATATGAGGTATGTAATTTAAATTCACGATTTGTTATTGTTTTTTTGCCACGTGAAATTTTGAGCTGACGCATTGAGGCGACCCAACGAAGCGACGGGCGCTTTTGTTTACATTTTACGTGTCACTCTGAGCTCGGTCAAGCGAATCGGTGACCAGACTTTTCCCCTCTCCCCCCACCCACCCCTCCCCCCCACTAGGGTTATGATGCAAAGTTGAGTTAAGACAGATTCAGTCTGTAAATGTTTGAAAATAATCAATACTGTTAGTTATGTCTCATATATAAGGGATTTATAGTCAAAAACTTTGTTTTATTAAATCCCTTATATTAACTTCGCGGCCGTCTCTCTCATCATCTCATGGGCTCGGCGGGCGGAAAAACAGAAGTAAAAAATGACCCACTTCCCATGATCCGATCGAACTGAAATTTGGCACACGGACCCGTCTAACCTAACAATGCATCGTATCAAAATTTCAGATCGATCGAACGTACCGTAATTAAATTAATGCATTTTTAGTTTATCCTTATATGAGATATGTAATTTAAATTCACTGTTTGTTATTGTTTTTTCTCCCACTTCCACGTGAGTTTGAGTTGACGCCGACCGTCGTGTTGACGCCGACCGTCGTGCCGACACCCCCTCACATCCCACCCCCATTTATTAAAGACAAGGGACATCACTCGGTGTCAGTCTGTAAATGTTTGAAAATAATCAATACTGTTAGTTATGTCTCATTTATAAGGGATTTATAGTCAAAAACTTTGTTTTTACGGGTTGTTTTTTAAATCCCTTATATTAACTTCACCGGCGTCTCTCTCTCTCTCTCTCTCTCTCTCTCTCTCTCTCTCTCTCTCTCTCTCTCTCTCTCTCTCTCTCTCTCTCTCTCTCTCTCTTCTCTCTCTCTCTCTCTCTCTCTCTCTCTCTCTCTCTCTCTCTCTCTCTCTCTCTGTCTGTCTGTCTTGGGCGGGCGGAAATACAGAAGTCAAAAATGACCCACTTTCCATGATCTGATCGAACTGAAATTTGGCACACGGACCCGTCTGACCTAACAATGCATCGTATCAAAATTTCAGATCGATCGATCGTACCGTAATTAAATTAATTTCATTTTTAGTTTATCCTTATATGAGGTATGTAATTTTAATTCACGGTTTGTTATTGTTTTTTAAATCCCTTATATTAACTTCACCGCCGTCTCTCTCTGTCTCTCTGTCTGTCGTCATCTCATGGGCGGGCGGAAAAACAAAAGTCAAAAATGACCCACTTCCCGTGATTCGATCGAGCTGAAATTTGGCACACCGACCCGTCTGACCTAACAATGAAGTAATGGGGGTGAGATACCCTGTTTTTTATATCATAAATTTACCTGACCTAACAATGCATCGTATCAAAATTTCAGATCGATCGAACGTACCGTAATTAAATTAATGCATTTTTAGTTTATCCTTATATGAGGTATGTAATTCAAATTCACGGTTTGTTATTGTTTTTTTCTTCCACTTCCACGTGAGTTTGAGTTGATGTCGACCATCGAGCCGACACCCCCCTCACGTCCCACCCCCATTTATTAAAGACAAGGGACATCACTCGGTGTCAGTCTGTCAATGTTTGTAGCGTTTAAAAATAATCAATACTGTTAGTTATGTCTCATATATAAGGGATTTATAGTCAAAAACTTTGTTTTTACGGATTTGTTTTATTTATTTACTTAGTGCTGCGTTTTGTGTCTGTACTCTCACCCCCCAAAATGTTCTTTGCAATGTCTATGATGAGTAAGTCTGCGGAGTATGCTACGCCGCGGGTCTCTCCAGAGTTCCTTCTTTTCATTCACTCACAGTTGTTTGCCCAAACCCACCCCATTTTGACAAATGTGTCTTTCAGGAAGTCTTCACCCGTCACTAAATCATTAGCAGCGTATGCTACGCTGTGGATCAGCTAGTGTTGGCAATAAAGGGGTAAAAGAACGGGCACAAACAGACATTTAAAAAAAAACAAAAAAAAACAATTGTTTCGCTGGGGCTTGAACCCAGGACCTCCACGTATGAGGCGGACATTTAACCAATACACTACAAATCTCACATTTCTGTGAAGGAACAATGCAAGTGAACGGCAAGTGAACGCAAGAATTTTGATACCACCCACTCCCGCCCCCCCCCCATTTTTTTAATCCCACCACGCTTGCCAACAGTGATTAGTTGACCCAAGCAAGGGTCATTCGTCATGCTCGGTTGCACATACTTGATGTTTGCTTGCCTCGCATGGTCCCATGCAGAGAATTATATATATAGATTCCCCTGTCGAGTAACGCTGAAATACGAACATGCGGTGCCTGCACCAAATTAGGTTCTAATAACACTACTATGTTGCGATACTGGAACCAAAGATTTCTTTAACTAGTACTAGCTATATCGATATTGGTGCATATTACTTTAATTTGTTTAGCGGAAAATTAAATTTAACGTAATAAAGTTCTAAAGTTAAAACTTCATGTTAAAATATTAATTTTGTTCGTTGGGGAGGGGGGGAGGATAAACTTTTATACGATTAAGTTTGACATCAGCTGCTAATTAGGGATGTATCGGATTTCGGCTCCGGGAAATTCGAAATCCGTCCATTTTTACAAATCCGGCTCCGGCAGAATTTTACTTCATAAATCCAGTCAAAGCTAGATTCATTGCTGGAAAATATTAAAAACTTACAAGAATAGTATGTATAGTATGGCATCTGTCCGTCTACGAAAGACGATAGATTTATCTTTATTATCTGCAGCTCTTGGTGTGGCTGATGAGACCAATCCTTGAGTGGCAGTCTCTTCTGCATGACACACACACGAAAGCAGTGGGGCAGTGTTTCCTGGCCTTTCTCCTCGCTCTTTTCCCGACTGCTTCTGCCCTAGTTTGCTCCTCTGCTCTTAGTGATCCTTCTTTCACTATAGCCCGCCACATGGACCTATCCTCTGCCAGGTTTTCCCAGTTTTGTATATCAATGTTGGCTACTTTTCATGTCTCTCTTGCATATGTCCACGTATCTGAGACATGGCCGACCAACCGACCTTTTCCCTGTCGCCAGCTCGCTGTAGAGCACATCCTTGGGTATGCGACCACTTTGCATCCTCTTGACGTGTCCAAGCCAACGGAGGCGTCTTTGGCTTAATATTGCTGCAATACTACTCATGCTTGCTTGAGCCAGGACCTCTGTGTTGGGGACTTTCTCTTGCCATTTGATGTCTAGGATGCGGCGCAGGCATCTGAGGTGGAAGCTATTGAGCCTTCTTTCATGCCTGGTATAGGTGGTCCAAGACTCGCATCCATAGAGGAGTGTGCTCAGTACGCAGGCCTGGTATACCTGCAGCTTAGTCCTTGCTGTGAGTTTGGCATTGGACCAGACTCTTTTGTACAGTCTAGCCATAACAGTTGCTGCCTTCCCTATCCTACTACTTATCTCATCTTCCAGTGAGAGGGTGCTCGAGATGTTTGATCCCAGATAAGTAAAACTGTCAACAGCATCCAGGTTGCAGTCGTCAATGGTGATAGTCGGGAGAGAGGCAGCATCCTGTGCCATAATGTTGGTTTTCTTTATACTTATGGTCAGGCCAAACTCTTTGCAGGCAGCGGAGAAGCTGGATACAAGGTTCTGCAGGCCGTCTGCTGTGTGGGATATTAAGGCGGCATCGTCTGCAAATAAGAGCTCACGCAGCAAAATCTTCCTTATTTTGGTCTTGGCTTTAAGTCGGGCAATATTGAATAATCTCCCGTCAGCTCTGGTGTGTATGTATATCCCCTCGCTGTTGTTCTTGAAGGCATACTGGAGTAAGATGGAAAAGAATATTGCGAATAGAGTAGGTGCCAACACGCAGCCTTGCTTTACTCCACTACTTACTGGGAAAGCCTCGGAGGTGGCACCGTTATAGCACACTGTGCCCTGCATGTTTTCGTGGAATTGCTTGATGATGTTAAGCAGATGTGTAGGGCAGCCTATTTTTACTAAGATCTGGAAAAGGCCGCTTCTGCTGACAAGATCAAAAGCTTTAGTTAGGTCGACGAACGCGATGTATAGAGGCATATGTTGCTCCCTGCATTTCTCCTGCAGCTGGCGCAGAGAGAAGATCATGTCTATGGTTGATCTTCCGGCTCGAAAGCCGCACTGCGATTCTGGGAGTACACGCGATGCTAGGGTCTGCAGGCGTGTCAATGCAACTCGGGCGAAGGCCTTTCCAACTATACTGAGGAGAGAGATTCCACGATAGTTGTTGCAGTCACTCTTGTCTCCTTTATTTTTATGCAGTGTAACGATGTTGGCATCTTTTAACTCCTGTGGTATCTGCCCCTGTTCCCAGCACAGAGTGAGGAGGTCATGCAAAGGCTGTAAAAGTATTTCTTTTCCACATTTGAGAACTTCTGGTGGAATTTCCATCATTACCAGGGGCTTTCCCGCAGGCTAGGCAATCTATGGCTCTACTTAGCTCGACCATTGTGGGTAGGCTAACGAGCTCTTCCTTGACCGGCAGGTCTGGGATATCGTCCAGGGCAGCAGTTGAGACATGGTTTATAGTTGCGTACAATTCCAGGTAGTGCTCGATCCACCGTTTGAGTTGCTTGTCCCGATCAGTGATAATTTCCCCTGCTTTTGACATTAACGGGTGCTGTCTTGGAGGTCAGAGGGCCTGTTGCTTGTTTTATATTCTCGTACATAGCCTTTGTATCGCCTCTATCAGCAGCTGACTGTATGCTGGAACTTAGATTGATCCAGTACGTGTTAGCGTAGTGGCGAGCTGCCTGCTGGGCATTTTTCTTGGCGCTCTTAAGGGAATGTAGAGTTTCTGGGCAAGGCCTGTCTTTATAGGCTAAAAGAGCCTTTCTTTTTACATCGGTGACATGCTTCATTTCTTCCCAGTGGGCCTCAAACCAGTCTGCACTTTTGCGTTCTCTCTTGCCGAATGCCGCAATAGCTGAGCCATATATGGTGTCCCGCAGATGTGACCACTTGGACTCAATAGTGTCTACTGGTAGCATTTGTACAAGAGCTTCTTTTAGTCTCTGGGTGTATTCTGCTGTTCTCTCTGGATTCTTGGTGGAGCAGATGCCTATGCGTGGTTTTCCCTTGTTTTTGTTGCGGTACAATTTCTTTGGCAGTAACCTTACCTTGCTAGCCACTAAGGAGTGATCTGTGTCGCAGTCTGCACTGTGGTAACTGCGTGTGAGGAGGACACTGGCACTGGTTACAAGAATAACACATTAGTTAAATCCTTAAACCTTGAAACACTAGAGGAAAGAAGAATTTAAAAAAACAACATAAAAACCAGGTTTTTGACTATAAACTATAAATCCTTGATTGACGAGACATAACTAAAAGTATGTGCATTATAATAAGCATCACACGACGATCCAAAAATTCAAAATATTAGTTATGTCTCAAATACATAAAGGATTTATAGTATAAAAAACTACTACAGTCTGCCTGCTAAATTTCAGCTCGATTTGATCACGTGAAAAGGGTTATAAAAACATGTTTAACTAAGTGCGCACAGCGAGACAGATTAGCCATTAATAGTATTTACATTTACAGATCGGGAATATATTTTTAAAAAGTATCGTCAATACAAAACACACAGCAAAGCGTGACAGGAAAGTATTAAAAAGGTTGTTCAATATAATACGCACCGCGAAACTCTAGCACAAAAATTAACATGCTACATAGAGATAAATAGAGATAATATAAAAATTCGTTAGATTAATTACTGTACATTCGATCGATCTGAAATTATGAGAGATTATTTTTATCATCAGCACGAGCCTGCCTGCAAAATTCCAGCTCGCTAGCATACGAGGAAGTGGGTTAAAAATAGATCCGATCCAACGATTTTTCGGCATTCAAGGCATCAAGCAAGGCATCAAGCAGACGCCACGAGTTAATATAAAGGATTTAAAAATGGGCAAACTCCCCATCTACTAATATAACAAAGTATGCATACAATAAAATAATTTGCAAGAAACACAAAAGCACAATAACCTTTCACCTCAAGGTAAGCAATTGCGTTTGGTTTTTTTCACACCAATGAAATCTATTATTTCATTATTTTACACTTCATACGTATTCCTGCATTATTTAAATGTCATAAGACTGTTCCATTATGAATGGATAATGGAATGAGGGAATGATCAGGATAAATGCTTATAGACGAGTTACAATTTAAGTGAAAGTGTCCTTGGGTGAGGAACAATTTAAGTGAAAGTGTCCTGGGTGAGGAACAATTTAAGTGAAAGTGTCCCGGGTGAGGAACAATTTAAGTGAGTGTCCTTGGTGAGAAACAATTTACGTGAAAGTGTCCTGGGATGAGGAACAATTTAAGTGAAAGTGTCCTGGGTGAGGAACAATTTAAGTGAAAGTGTCCTGGGTGAGGAACAATTTAAGTGAAAGTGTCCTGGGTGAGGAACAATTTAAGTGAAAGTGTCCTGGGTGAGGAACAATTTAAGAGAAAGTGTTCTTGAAGAGGAACAATTTAAGTGAAAGTGTCCTGGGTGAGGAACAATTTAAGTGAAAGTGTCCTGGGTGAGGAACAATTTAAGTGAAAGTGTCCTGGGTGATGAACAATTTAAGTGAAAGTGTTCTTGAAGAGGAGCAATTTAAGTGAAAGTGTCCTGGGTGAGGAACAATTTAAGTGAAAGTGTCCTGGGTGAGGAACAATTTAAGTGAAAGTGTTCTTGAAGAGGAACAATTTAAGTGAAAGTGTCCTGGGTGAGGAACAATTTAAGTGAAAGTGTTCTTGAAGAGGAACAATTTAAGTGAAAGTGTTCTTGAAGAGGAACAATTTATGTGTCATGTGTGAGGAACAATTAAAGTGTCCTGGGTGAGGAACAATTTGAGTGTCCTGGGTGAGGAACAATTTAAGTGAGTGTCCTGGGTGAGGACTATGAGATAAATGTATATAGACGAGTTACAATTTAAGTGAAAGTTTTCTTGAAGAGGAAGAATTTAAGTGAAAGTGTCCTGGGTGAGGAACAATTTAAGTGTGTGTCCTGGGTGAGGAACAATTTAAGTGAGTGTCCTGGGTGAGGAACAATTTAAGTGAGAGTGTCCTGGGTGAGGAACAATTTAAGTGAAAGTGTCCTGGGTGAGGAACAATTTAAGTGAAAGTGTCCTGGGTGAGGAACAATTTAAGTGAAAGTGTCCTTGAGAGGAACAATTTAAGTGAAAGTGTCCTGGGTGAGGAACAATTTAAGTGAAAGTGTTCTGGATGAGGAACAATTTAAGTGAAAGTGTCCTGGGTGAGGAACAATTTAAGTGAAAGTGTTCTTGAGAGGAACAATTTAAGTGAAAGTGTCCTGGGTGAGGAACAATTTAAGTGAAAGTGTTCTGGGTGAGGAACAATTTAAGTGAAAGTGTCCTGGGTGAGGAACAATTTAAGTGAAAGTGTTCTGGGTGAGGAACAATTTAAGTGAAAGTGTCCTGGGTGAGGAACAATTTAAGTGAAAGTGTTCTGGGATGAGGAACAATTTAAGTGAAAGTGTCCTGGGTGAGGAACAATTTAAGTGAAAGTGTCCTGGGTGAGGAACAATTTAAGTGAAAGTGTCCTGGGTGAGGAACAATTTAAGTGAAAGTGTCCTGGGTGAGGAACAATTTAAGTGAAAGTGTCCTGGGTGAGGAACAAAAGTGAAAGTGTCCTTGAAGAGGAACAATTTAAGTGAAAGTGTCCTGGGTGAGGAACAATTTAAGTGAAAGTGTCCTGGGTGAGGAACAATTTAAGTGAAAGTGTCCTGGGTGAGGAACAATTTAAGTGAAAGTGTCCTGGGTGAGGAACAATTTAAGTGAAAGTGTCCTGGGTGAGGAACAATTTAAGTGAAAGTGTTCTTGAAGAGGAACAATTTAAGTGAAAGTGTCCTGGGTGAGGAACAATTTAAGTGAAAGTGATCTTGAAGAGGAACAATTTAAGTGAAAGTGTCCTGGGTGAGGAACAATTTAAGTGAAAGTGTTCTTGAAGAGGAACAATTTAAGTGAAAGTGTTCTTGAAGAGGAACAATTTAAGTGAAAGTGTTCTTGAAGAGGAACAATTTAAGTGAAAGTGTTCTTGAAGAGGAACAATTTATGTGTCATGTGTGAGGAACAATTAAAGTGTCCTGGGTGAGAAACAATTTGAGTGTTCTGGGTGAGGAACAATTTAAGTGAGTGTCCTGGGTGAGGACTATGAGATAAATGTATATGGACGAGTTACAATTTAAGTGAAAGTTTTCTTGAAGAGGAAGAATTTAAGTGAAAGTGTCCTGTGTGAGGAACAATTTAAGTGAGTGTCCTGGGTGAGGAACAATTTAAGTGAGTGTCCTGGGTGAGGAACAATTTAAGTGAAAGTGTCCTGGGTGAGGAACAATTTAAGTGAAAGTGTCCTGGGTGAGGAACAATTTAAGTGAAAGTGTCCTGGGTGAGGAACAATTTAAGTGAAAGTGTTCTTGATGAGGAACAATTTAAGTGAAAGTGTCCTGGGTGAGGAACAATTTAAGTGAAAGTGTCCTGGGTGAGGAACAATTTAAGTGAAAGTGTCCTGGGTGAGGAACAATTTAAGTGAAAGTGTCCTGGGTGAGGAACAATTTAAGTGAAAGTGTTCTTGAAGAGGAACAATTTAAATTGAAACATGCTCATTTTCAAACAGGAAATACGGCTTTTATTGGGGGGGGGGAGGTCAAAGCATTGTGGCGTCCTGTTGAAGAAGGGGTCTAAGTTTTTGTGAAGACGTGTGACGAGGGGGGAAGGGGGTGAAAAAGCAGCAAAAATAGCGTGCTTCATTTATGGACGGCCACTTAGTCGATTATAAATTATGTTTTAAAAAATTAATAAACATGAGTAAATAATTAAAATTAAAACGAAGTAAAGGTGGGGAACAGGTTTACCATTGCATGCCATATTTATGTAAGCAGTAATTAAAGAGGCCGCATAAGATTATATACCTAAAAATACACATTTATAAAAATACAAGATACTTGTTTTAAAGGCCATAAGAAAGTTACTGAGGTCACCCGTACCCCCCCCCCGCCATGAGACAAAACAAATTCCAAATTAACACCCAAAAAACATTACCAATTACTATTCTTTTATTTTTTATTTATAAATAAATGAATTTTTTTTTACAAACAAACACAAATTGTATACATTAGCAGTGGCGTAACAACGGCTTGGCATTGGGGCAGTTGCCAAGGGCGCCGGCCTGCGTCAGTTCAAAAGGGCGCCGCTAAATCTCTAATTTTATGGCGCCAAAAATATATTAGCCAAGGACATCAAAAACGCAGTTACGGCTCTGTACATTATTATGTAAACATATTTATACATTTACTTTCCTAACTTTCATAAAAGAAAAATCGTGTCTTGTGCTATCAAAATTAAAATTATTTGTAATATCTTGTTCTATGGACAGTATTGCAAGATTTAGTTGTCTTTAATCACTCATTCTGGAAAGAAGATACTTTTTATCAACTTCAGTTTGGAGCAGCTCCTTTCACAACTAGCGACACTGATAGCAATAGTTGAAAAAATTCATTAAAAAATTACAATGTTGGGTACAGAATTTTCCAATCGATACTGTTGAATAAATTTTAATAGATAAAGGGGGCCTTTTCCCACGTTTTTCTAACGTGATGCCGCTTCTTGTAGTGTAGGTACAGCCATAAAATCCTGGATCTTTTTTCTTTCCATATTGAACTGTCAATGACAATAAAGTAATTTATTTGATGTTCAAATGCTTCATTTAGTAGGTTATATGGTATTATATTCGAATATTTTCTTGCAAGGACATGCAACTCATCAAAGCTTTATTTTATTTTACAATTCCATCCATGGATAAAAAAAAATTCTCGTTATACTTCTTGTTCTAAAGATAGAACCACGTCTTCTGAATTTTCCCTACTCCTATTTTTTCTCCTTCTAACTAGGCGTTCAGTTGATATCTCCATCTCTTCACAAATTGTTTGGCTGATATAACAGCATTTTGTATTAGCACATCTCTTTGTTCCATGCAATGGCTTTGCATTGACTGGTTCCCATAAATTAGATAACATAGAAGAGAAAAAGATTGTAATGAATTTAGTAAAATTTCAGCATCTGATCTTGTTTTCCTAGTTACTTCTTCAGATGTCAATTTTTCAAAGACGCTTGAAAGTTTAAAGTATGTCTTTTTCGAAATTATTATGGCTGTTGTAGTGTTTATTAACGGAGAAATTTGAATATTTACATATTCTTGTCATAAATCTTAATAATTTTCCATAAAATAGACGAATTCAAATTATTTACAAATTATTATTAATTTAATTGGATAGGCGTAACATGCTTAATGAATAGTGGTATTTTAATGAAAAACACAAATTATTTGTGCTACTTTAATGCAATAAAAACAAAATAAATTTAATTTTTAATAACTTACCTTACAAAAATTTATTGAAAACTGAAGCGGTAATATAAATTACTACTTGCAAGTTAAACACAATATTTGAACAACCATGCCTTGTAGGTACTTGTTCGCGCATCATTCTGCGAATGTTGAAATTCCATGTAAAAACTGTCGTGGCGATATTAAAAGAACACATTATTCGGCCCAGTGGTGATGTGTTTTTTGGGTAGTTTTCTTATAATAGCGTCATCTGTGACTTATACCGCTTAGTTTTCCAAGCAAATGGATACGTTTTTTGAGCGAAAAATTTTTTTGAAGGTTTTGCGTTAGTTATAATATCCACTATGTAATCAAACAAATGTGCGAATCCGTTAATTAAGACTCGAAATTACGAATATTTTTGTTTTATCTTGGTTTTCCCTCTTCAAAAGAAAAAGTGTGGTTGTCGGAAATGTTTGTACTTTTAAAATGCCCACAAATACCGCCCCTAAATGAGTGCCGCCCGGGGCGGACCGCCCCCTCCACCCCCCCTAACTATGCCACTGACTTTAATACGTGAATGTTCAAAATGTTGATAAAGGTTATTGTATCCATTGAGAGAAATCGTTTGCCTACCATGCAATGTTCCCTCTACGTCTAAGATTCGTTAGTCCGTGTGCAAAGTTTAAAAAAACAACAACTCCTGTGCAAAGTTGCACAACGTCCATTTTATGTGCAATATTTTACAAAATTTGCTACGTGGTGATTCTAAACTCCTGCGTGGCATCGGTCAAATATCTGAGCAGTGGCGCTGCTTAAAAGAACATTGCTACCATGGTTCTAGCACTTCGCTTGCATATCACCTGCAAACCAAACATCCATTACAGTATCAAAAGCTTCAACGGAGACAATCTAAATCTATGTTAACGATCGTTCGGATCGGCTGGTTATATCGTCAATAAGACCCGCTCATCGCTTGAACCAAATAATGTCAATACTCTTGTCTGTATGTGTTGTTGGCTAATTAAAACATGTCATATAAAGACATTCCAGCGTTATTTCCATTTTAGACAAGTACGTTTAATAAATAAATGTTACTTATAACAACATAAATTTCAATTTTTGGCTTTAATCGAAATTAACGATTAATTTATCGTTAATTTTTCAAGTTAACGATTAATTTTAAATTTTGTGCATCTTATATTTTAGTTTTAGACATCACATTGTCTTTCAGTATTTTCAGTCTTAGTATTTTAAAATTATTTGAATGTAACATATACAAGTAACATACATTATGTCTTTCAGTATTTTCAGTCTTAGTATTTTAAAATTATTTGAATGTAACATATACAAGTAACATATAATTTGTAAAATATCTCCAATAAACCCATCAGAAAGTTGACTTTTAACTATGTCAAAAATAATTTCTTCACACAGGCTTCATGTCGTGCTTTTTGTCTTGGTGAGATTCCAGAAGAGCAATATGACATCCATGAAAAAAGCTGGTCACCTGAGCAAGTGAGGCTTGTACCTGTAGAGAATGGCAAAGAACCGGAATTATGTGATGGTATTTATCTTGGTTTATTTATAAATTTTCAAATGTTTTAAAAAAATTTATTTCAGTTATCCTTCCAAACAATTATTTTTAAAACTCAGAAATTTATTGCTAAAATATCGCGTAATTTATTGTTATTAATTTAATTTTTGTCAATATTAAGTATTAAAAAAACTGGCAAAAAAAACACTGACAATTATCAAAAGCTCATGCGACTATCTTCCCTCTAAGATTCATTTGTCAGTATGCAAATTAACACCTGTGTAAAGTTGCATAGCATCCATTTTCTTTAGTGTGTGCACAAACACAGATATTATCCCTATAAATAATTTGCTGCATAGCAATTCAAAATTGCAGTCCAGTTTCAATCAGATGTCTGCACTGCCCCGCAGCTTAAAGGGAACGCTGTTTGTGACACATTTGTGAAAAGTATGAAAATTGGTGACAGGTATCAAACTAAACTCTTTGGCAAATGCCAAAAGCTCTATGGCAACAAGAAAAAAATACCAATTAGGCATCGTGAAAAGATTACTACAAAATCTTTAACATACAATGAAATTGTTTTTAATGCTTGTTCCTTTTTTTCAGCATTGTTCCAAATTCACAGAAAGAAGGTGATTCCTTTTATATTGATGGACAGAAAACAGCTGCAGGCCAAAGATTCTGAGTAAAGAAATTTTCCGCATTAATTTTTCTAAAATTTAATATAATTTTAATACTTAAATGATGGATTATAATAAAGTAGAAGACTTTGATATGTAGCTCTCACAATATAAATCAGTTAGGTTAAAAGATCTTGGTTACCCACAATGTGCCAGTTGATATGTAGCTCTCACAATATAAATCAGTTAGGTTAAAAGATCTTGGTTACCCACAATGTGCCAGTTGATATGTAGCTCTCACAATATAAATCAGTTAGGTTAAAAGATCTTGGTTACCCACAATGTGCCAGTTGATATGTAGCTCTCACAATATAAATCGGTTAGGTTAAAAGATCTTGGTTACCCACAATGTGCCGCCGTTTCAGAAAGCATTAAAAATACATAAAGAAAAATTGTGCAGATGCAGTAGTTTTATTAAATCCGTCATATTCTCTACATGCCCTTCCTTGTTTACTGTTGTCTCTCGTTAAGCAAATAAAAGGTATAACAGTATAACTGTATCACAGCTTAATGTTGTAAACATTTCTCATTATTTTCAGCCGGCAGACCATTTTAGTCAGACTCGTCACAGACCACGTGGCTATGTTCCCCTCTAACTCTCCAGAGATAGTCTCTGAAATATTGGACAGGCTGGACAGAGATAATGGACCTTCACCAGATCAAGTTGTACGCACAGAAGTTTGCTCACAAAAAGGTAAATGCAATTTATTTCCACTTTGTGTACTTGTTAGCTCATTATAGACTAATCAAATTGTTTATATTTTTCTTTCAAATTTTGTCTACATAAATTCCTTTTTATCTAATTTTTTTATTATTAATAATTTCATAAATTTATGCTTTTCTAAATTTTTAATGCCCAGCGTTTAAACTTATTAAATTTGAATTTCACTGCAGGAATTGAGAAAACTTGGACTAGTCATAAAAAGTTGCCCCTCTGCTCCTTGCATACATCTTTCTCCTTTCTATTGGATATTAATACTCCACCCACACAAGAAATTCTGTTGCTGATGGCCTCTCTTGCCTCAAGTGATATTGAAAAGCAGAGGCTTGAGTTACTGGCTACGGTGAGATTAAATAAATTCCTTTTCCATTTTAGAAAGATTTAAGAAATATTAAAATGTCTCAGGACAGGTTACTTAATGTAAACATCAAAAAAAAGTTATTGCCATACTTCCTGTAGATTAAAAAACTTTTCAAGACACCTACTACTCAAAACAACCTTAAAATATTATCACACTTGTATTTATAACTGTCTACAAACATTTAAAGGAGTCATATTTTCCCTAATTAGATCATATAACCCAGCTCTCAATGTTTGGCTGTTATTATTGGTAATGTGATTAATCTGACTAATTTAGCAAGTAAATATTGCTATTGTTTAAAAGTTGTAGGATTATGATTTATAATTATAGTTCAAATTATATTATTTTAAATTATAAATTGCTTTCTTTAGAACTTGGAGGATTATATCCAGTGGTGCACAGAACAGAGACCAAATTTGCTAGAAGTTATTGAAGAGTTCTCTTCCCTTAAAATTCTTGCATCATTTTTGCTGACTATAAATTGTTGGAAATACAAGATTGTTCATCTAACAAATAAATTGTTGGAAACACAAGACTGTTCATCTAACAAATAAATTGTTGGAAACACAAGATTGTTCATCTAACAAATAAATTGTTGGAAACACAAGATTGTTCATCTAACAAATAAATTGTTGGAAACACAAGATTGTTCATCTAACAAATAAATTGTTGGAAACACAAGATTTTTCATCTAACAAATAAATTGTTGGAAACACAAGATTGTTCATCTAACAAATAAATTGTTGGAAACACAAGATTGTTCATCTAACAAAGTCCAAGTCAATCCCCCCCCCCAAAAAAAAATCTATACAGACGCTCCTTCTATGCAGAAGATAATTGCGTCCACAGACCATGACGGATGATCTGTTGGCAAGTGATGCAGCGTTCACAGGCCATGGTATAAGGGTTCCACCCATTACCCAGCATAACTAGTGTTAGGTACCCGTTCGGAGCTGGGTGACTCAGGGACGCCCGGGAACAAATCCTTGCCTTCACATGGATTCGAACCCGTGACCATCGGTACGCCAGTCGAGCGCGCTGCCACTCGACAAACGTGTGAAACGTTAACTAGAAACCGGTGTGTGCGTGTGGGTGGGGGGGGGGCGCGCTCTCGTCAATGTTCTCTCTAAGCTGCGCGGCCGCGCAGATATCTGACTGACGCAGTGCAGCAATTTAGAATTACTGCGCCAGAAAATTTTGTAAAATATTGCTCAAAAATTGGATGTTGTGCAACTTGGCACACGAATTTTTTCATTTTGCACACGGACCAATGAACCTAAGAGGGAACATTGGCCCTCGTCTGTGTAACATCGCTACGCCCTTGTAACTATGCTACGCCCTTGTAAAACTATACCACTTTTTTTTTATACAACTACACCATTATAACGCGACCACTGTTTTTACACCACCTAACCATTATAACGCGAGCGCTGTTTCGTAACACCATACGCCTTTATACACTGCTGGATTTACCTATTTGCAAAACAAGCTATAGCATATGGCCCCGCCCTCTGGAGGGTCACCCGGAGTTTTTTCTTCATATTCGGCTCTGACATAGAATATCCGAACTTCAAAAGGCCCTCCCCCCATATCTCAAATATCTTAGGACCCCATGAAGGCTAAATCCGGCCCCTGCCCTTGTACCAACACAACACTTTTATAACATTGTTGCGCACTTGTAACAATTACACCAGTAAAACAACTACATGTGTGTAACAACGCTACGCCCTTGTAAAACCACGATATCTATGTAACAAACTGCGCCCCTGTAACAACGCTACGCCCCAGTAACTAGGCTACGCCCATGTAAAGCCGCTGCGCATACGCCCCAGCCCACAACAGACTCACCTTTCTCCACCCCCACACCCTCCCCCTCCCCCATGGTAGGCTACCGGCGCGTATTCGATAATTTGGTAAACATAAGAATTTGATTTCTTAATGACTTAATGCCGGAGCCATGTACAATGTCCCTTCATAAGCAAATGTGATCTTGTTTTTGGAGTGGGAGAGGGAGAGAGAGAGAGAGATAATGAGAGAGCAAGAGAGAGTTTGGGAAGGAGGAAAAATGAGAGAGAAATAGAGAGAGGGTTCAGAGAGAACGGGAGAGAGAGAGAGAGCAAGAGATAGAGCGTGAGCTTGTGTTGGGGAAGGAGGGAGGAAAAGAGAGAGAGAGAGAGAGAGAGCAAGAGATAGAGCGTGAGCTTGAGTTGGGGAAGGAAGGAGGAAAAAAGAGAGAGAGAGAGAATGAGAGAGCAAGAGAGAGAGTGGGCGAGAGTTTGGGAAGGAGGAAAAAATGAGAGAGAAATAGAGAGAGGGTTCAGAGAGAGCGGGAGAGAGAGAGAGAGCAAGAGATAGAGCGTGAGCTTGTGTTGGGGAAGGAGGGAGGAAAGAGAGAGAGAGCAAGAGATAGAGCGTGAGCTTGAGTTGGGGAAGGAAGGAGGAAAAAAGAGAGAGAGAGAATGAGAGAGCAAGAGAGAGAGTGGGCGAGAGTTTGGGAAGGAGGAAAAAATGAGAGAGAAATAGAGAGAGGGTTCAGAAAGAGCGGGAGAGAGAGAGAGAGCAAGAGATAGAGCGTGAGCTTGTGTTGGGGAAGGAGGGAGGAAAGAGAGAGAGAGAGAGAGCAAGAGATAGAGCGTGAGCTTGAGTTGGGGAAGGAAGGAGGAAAAAAGAGAGAGAGAGAATGAGAGAGCAAGAGAGAGAGTGGGCGAGAGTTTGGGAAGGAGGAAAAAATGAGAGAGAAATAGAGAGAGGGTTCAGAGAGAGCGGGAGAGAGAGAGCAATAGATAGAGCGTGAGCTTGTGTTGGGGAAGGAGGGAGGAAAAGAGAGAGAGAGAGAGAGCAAGAGATAGAGCGTGAGCTTGAGTTGGGGAAGGAAGGAGGAAAAAAGAGAGAGAGAGAGAATGAGAGAGCAAGAGAGAGAGTGGGCGAGAGTTTTGGAAGGAGGAAAAAATGAGAGAGAAATAGAGAGAGGGTTCAGAGAGAGAGAGAGAGGGAGAGCAAGAGATAGAACGTGAGCTTGAGTTGGGGAAGGAGGGAGGAAAAGAGAGAGAGAGCAAGAGATAGAGCGTGAGCTTGAGTTGGCGAAGGAGGGGGGAAAAGAGAGAGAGAGAGAGAGAGAGAGAGAGAGAGAGAGAGAGAGAAAATGATAACGATGTTTTAGAATTTCTTGATATCGAGTAAATCTTCGATCCTCGCCCAAACGTTACAGCCATACGTCAACAGTCAACGGTGCGGTGCTACCACTCCAAGTTGGGTTGTAAGTAAGCCGTGCGGTGCTACCACTCCAAGTTGGGTTGTAATTAAGCCGTGCGGTGCTACCACTCCAAGTTGGGTTGTAAGTAAGCCGTGCGGTGCTACCACTCCAAGTTGGGTTGTAAGTAAGCCGTGCGGTGCTGCCACTCCAAGTTGGGTTGTATGTAAGCCGTGATTGCAAGGATTGTTGTAAGTAAGCCGTGCTGTACTCAAAGGTTTGTTGTAAGTAAGCCGTGCTGTACTGCCATATTGTTTTAAGTAAGCCGTGCTGTACTGCCAGAATTGTTTTAAGTAAGCCGTGCTGTACTGCCAGGATTGTTTTAAGTAAGCCGTGCTGTACTGCCAGGATTGTTTTAAGTAAGCCGTGCTGTACTGCCAGGATTGTTTTAAGTAAGCCGTGCTGTACTGCCAGGATTGTTGCAAGTAAGCCATGCTGTACTGCCAGGATTGTTTTAAGCAAGTCGTGCTGTACTGCCAGGATTGTTTTAAGTAAGCCGTGCTGTACTGTCAATATTGTTTTAAGTAAGCCGTGCTGTACTTTCAATATTGTTGCAAGTAAGTCGTGCTGTACTGCCAGGATTTATTTACTGTTTCCAGTGTCAAGGCATTGTTAATAATAAATCTATTTAAAAAATTTAAAAATTTATTAAAAAACACATTTTTTCCTGCTTTAGTTTATATATCTACTCAAAATTTGGAGTAAAAGACATTTAAATACAATGGGGAACTTGAGTTTAAGTATTTTTTTAAAAAACGACCCTTTGCAAAAATATTTAGTATATTAATAAGAATCAGGAAATGCTGTTGCGATATATTAAGTTAATTAATTACTGAAGTTTTTTCGTTATTATTTTAAAAAAAAATTGTTATATTATTAACTAAATTGTGCTGGGGCGCCATGGCGCCTACGGCGCCCACTATTTTAAAAGCCCAACTAACTTATCCTTGTTTGATAAATACAAAATATTAAACTTCCTGAAATGTACACAAATGAGCATTACATCCAAGAAGCATTACATCAATTACGGGAATTATGTATGTTGATGATTGATTATAAATCCTCAAATCCTCTTTTTACATCGCTCTCTTTTCCAAAATTAAAATATAAGCTAAAACAATGAAGTCATATAATAATTTTTTACGTCGAGAATGTTGTAATTTATAATTATTTTGCACACCTCCTGATGCGCGCCTTGTATATATAAATAATATAATAGCCCAAGCCCATTGAGGAAGAGATTCTCCAGAAACGGTGGAGGTGGATTGGCCATACACTAAGAAAACCTGCTTCTAATACAACAAGGCAAGCCCTGAAATGGAACCCACAGGGTAAGCGGAAAAGAGGCCGTCCAAGGAACACTGGGCGCCGAGAATTGGAGGCAGACATCAAGAGAATTGGCCATGAATGGAAGATCCTGGAGAAGCTGGCCCAGAATAGAGATGCCTGGAGGTCTCTCGTAGGTGGCCTATGCCCTTGGAGGAACCGCAGACGCCGACGATGATCGGTGGATGCCCCTCATGGACGAAAAGGCTCAACAACAAGTCATTGGATGTGGAACGCTGAGGAACATAGTAAAACAGTCTATAGCAGTTTAAAAAATCGTGTGGTGATTAGCAATATAAAAAAAATTATATGACGTCATTGTTTGAACTTATATTTAATATAAGGTGCATCAAAAGGTGTGCAAATTAATTACAAATTAAAGACGCGCTGTAAAAAAATATTATATGACGTCATTGTTTTAGCTTATATCTTAATTTTGGAAAAGGGAACGATTTAAAAATGGGATTTGAGGATTTGTGTACATTTAATGAAATTTAATATTTCGTATTTATCAAATAAGGATAAGTTACTTGGGGTTTTGACAAAAAAGTGGGCGCCGTAGGCACCCTACAGCCGCTGTGGGCTCAGTAGGCGCCCTACAACCCATATTATAAAATACGTTGTGTACATTTAAGGAATTTTAATATTACGTATTTATCATACAAGGACAACTTAGTTGGGATTTTGAAAAAGGCGGGCTCCTTAGGCGCCCTAAAAAAGTGAGCGCTGCAGGCGCTACGGCGCCGCAACACAACCTAGTACTTAAATATAAGCTCAAAAATGAGGTCATTGCGCTACGGATCCTTCCTTCCTTCCAGTGACTTGGGCTATTATATTGTTTATTTATTTTATTTCTCAAGTACACTAACTGGATGGTAAAGCTGTATTAACTTTTTTGTGTTCATTTCAGCTTGAGAGGAATCCCACACCCCTAACGATGTTGGTCAAAGTTTGGATAAGCGTGATCTCCCTTTACTTCCGCGCCCTTAACTCCCATGGCGCCCTTGCGCGCACGGCAAAAGTGACCGCCGACGAAGTAATGTGCGGCGTGGAGGACAAACTGAGCATGGGTTGCCTGACAGTGAGAGACAATGTGTTCAGCGCCATCCAGTGCGCCGTGCTCTGCGTTAACGATGACGCGTGCGAAGGTTTCGCCGTGCACTCGAGAACAAGATGCTGCTACATCCAACGGAACTGCCGCGAGGCGGCGCTCCAGTGCTCCGAAGACGATCTCCGTCTCATGTACTACCAAAGATGGCCGACCATGACGGCTGTTTGAACGGCTGCGCGTGGTTCGCCGAGAACGGAACATGCAAATGCTCCAGCGTATTCGTGGGTCGCAGGTGCGAGAGGAACGCGGAAGGTTGCCGCGAGCTGCTAGACTGCGGGTACGAGTTACAGACCCGCAGGAAGACCTTCCTCCTCCCACCGGATTTTCGGCGCCCTTACACACCAACTGCGCGCTCCTGGCGCAGGAAGTCCGCACGGACATCGTGCACTAGAAGGCCGTCTACTAGAACGTCACCAACAACACGCGGACGTGGGCGGAGTACGTGGAGGGGTTCACTCCCCCGACACGGACAGGACGACGCGGGACCTGTGGCTCGGACTGGACAAGATCCACTACCTCAACCAGCGCGGGAACCTCCGGCAGCTGAACTTGGTGGTCACCCTCGGCTCCGGCCTGACCACCATCACGTTCATCTACACCGGCGTCGTCGTGGGGGGCGCCGACACCAACTACTCGCTGAGCTACGACGGCGTGAGGATGGTGGTCACCACGAACGATTCGGGCGCCGGTTTCCTGAACTGCCTCCCCGCAGGGGCGCCCGTGCCCTTCTCGACGCCCGACGCCGACAACGACGGGAAGCCCGACCTGATCTGCGCGGCTGATGCCGGGGCGGGCTGGTCGTTCACGCGCTGTGACCCCCACCCGGAGTGCAACCCCCTGGGGCTGCGTTACGTCACCGGAGATGAGCCGGTCACCCCACTGCGCATGCGCTTTAACGGCGTCGAAATGCAGAAACACGCTTTGGACTTCAGCTTCTTTAGGATGTACTTCTCCCAGCCGACTGCTTGATTCTCGTGGCGCACCTGTTGACTTCGTGCCACACGCTGTGGGGTTGGGGGTGTGGTTAGGGCGGCGAGCGAGTGCTACACTCAGACAATGTTGTATAGCACTGGCTTACAGATGGAGCATGAACATATTATTGTTGTTTTTATTCACATGAACTTGTTTTATTATTTTTTTTGTTATCAGCGGCGTAACATTCAGGGGAAAATTGCCCACACATATTGCTATAAGGTTTAACATTTTTCCTGTAAGGTTTGACATTTTGCCCCAGGTTTAACATTTCTAGTGGTGAAAGTTGTTTTTTTTATTATATTATTTGGGTGTTTTTTTTACCCTTTGTCAAACTTTTAAAGGAAATTTGTTGTAACCTTATCTAGAATCATTAAGACACAATATTTTTTACTTACCATGTTTTTTTTCTTGTTATTTTTGTGTATTCTATTTTTAAATGTACTTTCTTCGTCTGATTCTTCTATCTTCATTTACTTCTTATCATCTTAACTTATCTTATATATTACGGATGCTCACTCTACACATTAGACTATTGCGTCATACACTTAACTATGTTTTATGCCTAGTATTTCATTTTATTAGTTTTTAATTGTTGATCCTGTCAGGGATTTTGGGGGCCTCGGTGGATTGGCCTCTTAGCGGGCCCTGCACACATGGCGTTGGCGAAATATTTTATGTAAAAAAATGTTGGACACTCCTTTGAGGGCCCCCCCTCAAGTGGGGGCCCGGTGGGACTTTCGAATTCGGCCCCCTTCCCCTACCTTAGCTACACCACTGGATCCTGTGTTGGGTTTCCCGTTTTTTTCCCCTAGCAACCCACTTTTTTTTACCCTTCTTCCTACATAATAATGGGTTGAAGAAATGTTTGAATTTTTTCCAACAAGACCGATGACCATAAATGGTTGGTGCAATCTTGCTAAAAATAGACTTTATTCATCTTTAACTTAAAGCGCGAGTTTTGAAGGAATAAACAAATAAAACTATTTCACAGTGTATCAGCATGGCAGGTCAAGGGCATGTGGGGCGTGATGCATGTGTATGTGTTCTTGTGGGGTATGATGTGTGTTTTCTAATGGAGTATGATGTATGTGTTCTTGTGGGCTAAGATATATGAGTTCATGTGGGGTAGGGTATATGTGTTCATGTGGGGTATGATGTATGTGTACATGTGGGGTATGATGTACGTGTTCATATGGGGTATGATGTATGTGTACATGTGGGGTATAATGCATGTGTTCTTGAGGGGTATGATGTATGTGTTCATGTGGGGTAGGGTGTATGATTTCATGTGGGGTATGATGTATATGTACATGTGGGGTATGATGTATGTGTTCATGTGGGGTATGATGTATGTGTTCATGTGGGGTATGATGTATGTGTTCATGTGGGGTATGATTTATGTGTACACGTGGGGCATGATGTATGTGTCCATGTGGGGTATGGTGCATGTGGGGTATGATGTATGTGTTCATGTGGGGTAGGGTGTATGTGTTCATGTGGGGTATGATGTATATGTGCATGTGGGGTATGATGTATGTGTTCATGTGGGGTATGATGTATGTGTTCATGTGGAGTATGATGTATGTTTCCATGTGGGGTATGGTGTATGTGGGGTATGATGTATATGTACATATGGGGTATGATGTATGTGTACATGTGGGGCATAATGTATGTGTCCTTGTGGGCTAAGATGTATGACTTCATGTGGGCTATGATGTATGTGTTCTTGTCGGGTATGATGTATGCTTTCATGTGGGGTATGATGTATGTGTTCATGTTTGGTATGGTGTATGTGTTCATGTGGGGTATGATGTATGTGTTCATGTGGGGTATGATGCATGTGGGGTATGATGTATGTGTTCATGTGGGGTATGATGTATGTGTTCATGTGGGGTATGATGTATGCTTTCATATGGGGTATGATGTATGTGTTCATGTGGGGTATGGTGTATGTGTTCATGTGGGGTATGATGTATGTGTTTATGTGGGGTATGATGCATGTGTACATGTGGGGTATGATGTATTTGTTCATGAGGGGTATGATGTATGTGTTCTTGTAGGGTATGATGTATGTGTACATGTGGGTATGATGTAAGCGTTCATGTGGGGTATGATGTATGTGTTCTTGTGGGGTATGATGTATGTATTCATGTGGGGAATGATGTATGTGTTCATGTGGGCTAAGATGTATGTGTTCTTGTAGGGTATGATGTATGTGTACATATGGGGCATGATGTATGTGTACATGTGAGGTATGATGTATGTGTACACGCGATGTATGATGTATGTGTACACGTGGGGTGTTATGTATGTGTTTCTTTGGGGTATGATGTATGTGTTCATGTGGGGTATGATGTATGTGTACATGTGGGGTATGATGTACGTTTTCATGTGGGGTATGATGTATGTGTACATGTGGGGTATAATGTATGTGTTCTTGACGGGTATGATGTATGTGTTCATGTGGGGTAAGGTGTATGTGTTCATGTGGGGCATGATGTATGTGTACATGTGAGGTATGATGTATGTGTACACGTGGTGTATGATGTATGTGTACAAGTGGGGTATGATGTAAGTGTTTCTTTGGGGTATGATGTATGTGTTCATGTGGGGTATGATGTATGTGTACATGTGGGGTATGATGTATGTGTACATGTGGGGTATGATGTATGTGTACATGTGGGGTATGATGTATGTGTACATGTGGGGTATGATGTATGTGTACATGTGGGATATGATGTATGTGTACATGTGGGGTATGATATGACGTATGTGTACAAGTGGGTTATGATGTATATGTATAAGTGGGGTATGATGTACGTGTTCATGTGGGGTATGATGTACGTGTACATGTGGGGTATGATGTATATGTACATGTGGGGTATGATGTACGTGTTCATGTGGGGTATGATGTATGTGTACATGTGGGGTATGATGTATGTGTACATGTGGGGTATGATGTACGTGTTCATGTGGGGTATGATGTATGTGTACATGTGGGGTATGATATGATGTATGTGTACAAGTGGGGTATGATGTATGTGTACATGTGGGGTATGATGTATGTGTACATGTGGGGTATGATGTATGTGTTCTTGTGGGGTATGATGTATGTTTTCTTGTGGGGTATGATGTATGTGTACATGTGGGGTATGATGTATGTGTTCTTGTGGGGTATGATGTATGTGTACATGTGGGGTATGATGTATGTGTACATGTGGGGTATGATGTATGTGTACATGTGGGGTATGATGTATGCTTTCATGTGGGGTATGTGTACACGTGGGGTATGATGTATGTTTTCTTGTGGGGTATGATGTATGTGTACATGTGGGGTATGATGTATGTGTTCTTGTGGGGTATGATGTATGTGTACATGTGGGGTATGATGTATGTGTACATGTGGGGTATGATGTATGTGTACATGTGGGGTATGATGTATGCTTTCATGTGGGGTATGTGTACACGTGGGGTATGATGTATGTGTACATTTGGGGTATGATGTATGTGTACATGTGGGGTATGATGTATGTGTACATGTGGGGTATGATGTATGTGTACATGTGGGGTATGATGTATGTGTACATGTGGGGTATGATATGATGTATGTGTACAAGTGGGGTATGATGAATGTGTATAAGTGGGGTATGATGTACGTGTTCATGTGGGGTATGATGTATGTGTACATGTGGGGTATGATGTATATGTACATGTGGGTATGATGTACGTGTTCATGTGGGGTATGATGTATGTGTACATGTGGGGTATGATGTATGTGTACATGTGGGGTATGATATGATGTATGTGTACAAGTGGGGTATGATGTATGTGTACATGTGGGGTATGATGTATGTGTTCTTGTGGGGTATGATGTATGTTTTCTTGTGGGGTATGATGTATGTGTACATGTGGGGTATGATGTATGTGTTCTTGTGGGGTATGATGTATATGTACATGTGGGGTATGATGTATGTGTACATGTGGGGTATGATGTATGTGTACATGTGGGGTATGATGTATGTGTTCTTGTTAACATCAAAAACTCTTCCAGGTGTCTGTGAGGAAAAATGTTTTGCTTAGGCCATAACAGAGCCACGCCCACCTGTCGAAACGATATCATAAAATAATAATTACGAGTCTCTCCGAGTTATTCGTGTTCACAAATTTTAGTCACTGAACATAAAATCAATCTTTGTTTATTTAATAAAATAAAATAAAAAAATATTTTTAAAAAAAACAACTTTTATCTGACTTGTGGAAAAAAATTTCCACGGGATTCCATGAGTTTGGGTATGTGGGGTTAATGGGGATGTGGGGGGTAATGGGGGTGTGGGGGTAATGGGGGAGTGGGGGTAATGGGGGTAATGGGGGTGTTGGTGTAATGGGGGATTGGGGGGTAATGGGGGTGTGGGTGTAATGGGGGTGTAAGGGGGAAGTTGGGTTGTGGGGGTATTGGGGGTGTGGTGGGTAATGGGGGTGTGGGGGTAATGGGGGTGTGGGGGGGTAATGGGACTGTGGGGGTAAATGGGAGTGTGGGGGGTAATGGGAGTGGGGGTAATAGGAGTGTAGGGGTAATGGGGGTGTGGTGGTTATGGGGGTGTAGTGGGTAATGGGGGTGTGGGGGTAATGGGAGTGTGGGGGGTAATGGGAGTGTGAGGGGTAATGGGAGTGTGGGGGTAATGGGAGTGTGGGTGTAATGGGAGTGTGGGTGTAATGGGGGTGTGGGGGGTAATGGGGGTGTGGGGGTATTGGGGGTGTGGTGGGTAATGGAAGTGTGGTGGGTAATGGAAGTGTGGGGGGGGTATTGGGAATTTAGGGGGTAATGGAAGTGTTGGGGTAATGGGAGTGGGGGGTAATGGAAGTGTGGGGGTAATATGAGTGTGGGGGAAAGTGGGGGTAATTCGGGTGTGGTGGTTAATGGGGGTGTGGTGGGTAATGGGGGTGTGGTGAGTAATGGGGATGTGGGGGTAATGGGAGTGTGGGGGTAATGGGAGCGTGGGGGGTAATGGAAGTGCGGGGGGTAATGGGAGTGGGGGGTAATGGGAGTGTGGGGGTAATAGGAGTGTAGGGGGAAGTGGGGGTAATGGGGGTGTGGTGGGTAATAAGGGTGTGGGGTAATGGGAGTGTGGGGGTAATGGGAGTATGTGGGGTAATGGGAGAGTGGGGGTAATGGAAGTGTGGGAGGTAATGGGAGTGTGAGGGTAATGGGAGTGTGGGGTTAATAGGAGTTTTTGGGGGAAGTGGGGGTAATGGGGGTGTGGTGGGTAATGGGGTGTGGGGGTAATGGGAGTGTGGGGTGGGTAATGGGAGTGTGGGGGTAATGGAAGTGTGGGGGTAATGGGAGTGGGGGTAATGGAAGTGTGGGGGGGTAATGGAGGTGGGGAAAATGGGAGGGGGAGTAATGGGGGTGTGGTGGGTAATAGGTGTAATGGGGGGTGTGGTGGGTAATAGGTGTAATGGGGGTGTGGTGGGTAATGGGGGTGTGGGGGGTAATGGGAGTGTGGGGGTAATAGAAGTGTTGGGGTAATAGGGGTGTGGGTGTAATGGGGGTGTGGGGGGTAATGGAAGTGTGGGGGTAATGGGAGTGGGGGGTAATGGGAGTGTGGGGGGTAATGGGAGTGTGGGGGGTAATGGGAGTGTGGGGGGTAATGGAAGTGTGGGGGGGTAATGGGAGTGTAGGGGGTAATGGGAGTGTGGGGGTAATGGGAGTGTGGGGGGTAATAGGAGTGTAGGGGTAATGGAAGTGTGGGGGTAATGGGAGTTGGGGCTAATGGGAGTGTGGGGGGTAATAGGAATGTGGGGGGAAGTGGGGGTAATTGGGGTGTGGTGGGTAATGGGGGTGTGGTGGGTAATGGGGGTGTAGGGTTAATGGGAGTGTGGGGGGTAATGGGAGTGTGGGGGTAATGGAAGTGTGGGGGGTAATGGGAGTGGGGGTAATGGAAGTGTGGGGGGGTAATAAGGATGGGGTGAAATGGGAGTGGGGGTAATGGGGTTGTGGTGGGTAATAGGTGTATTGGGGGTGTGGTGGGTAATGGGGCTGGTTGGGGTAAAGGGGGTGTGGGGTGTGGGGGGTAATGGGAGTGTGGGGGGTAATGGGAGTGGGGGGTAATAGGAGTGTGGGGTAATGGGGTGTGGTAGGTAATGGGGGTGTGGTGGGTAATGGGGGTGTGGGGGGTAATGGGAGTGTGGGGGTAATGGAAGTTTTGGGGTAATTGGAGTGTGGGTGTAATGGGGGTGTGGGGGGGGTAATGGGGGTGTGAGGGTATTGGGGGTGTGGTGGGTAATGGAAGTGTGGGGGGTATTGGGAGTGTGGGGGGGTAATGGAAGTGTAGGGGGGTAATGGAAGTGTGGGGGGGTAATGGGAGTGGGGGTAATGGGAGTGTGGGGGGTAATACGAGTGTGGGGGGAAGTGGGGGTAATGGGGGTGTGGTGGGTAATGGGGGTGTGGTGAGTAATGGGGATGTGGGGGGTAATGGGAGTGTGGGGGTAATGGGAGCGTGGGGGGTAATGGAAGTGTGGGGGGTGTAATGGGAGTGGGGGGTAATGGGAGTGTGTGGGTAATAGGAGTGTAGGGGGAAGTGGGGGGTAATGGGGGTGTGGGGGTAATGGGAGTGTGGGGGTAATTGGAGTATGGGAGGTAATGGGAGTGTGGGGGTAATGGAAGTGTGGGGGGGTAATGGGAGTGTGGGGGGTAATAGGAGTGTGGGGGGTAATAGGAGTGTGAGGGGAAGTGGGGGTAATGGGGGTGTGGTGGGGTAATGGGGGGTGTGTGGTGAGTAATGGGGGGTGTGGGGGGTAATGGGAATGTGGGTGGGTAATGGGAGTGTGGGGGTAATGGAAGTGTGGGGGGTAATGGGAGTGGGGGGTAATGGAAGTGTGGGGGGGGTAATGGGGGTGGGAGATAATGGGAGTGGGGGGTAATAGGGTAGGGGGTGGGCAATAGGTGTAATGGGGTGTGGTGGGTAATGGGGGTTTGGGGGGTAATGGGAGTGTGGGGGTAATGGAAGTGAGGGGGGTATTGGGAGTGGGGGGGATAATGGGAGGGTGGGGGGTAATGGGAGTGTGGGGGTAATTGAAGTGTGGGGGGTTATGGGAGTGTGGGGGGTAATGGGAGTGTGGGGGCTAATGGGAGAATGGGGGGGTAATGGGAGTGTGGGGGGTAATGGGAGTGTGGGGGGTAATAGGAGTGTGGGGGTAATGGAAGTGTGGGGGGTAATGGGAGTTGGGGGGTAATAGGAGTGTGGGGGTAATAGGAGTGTAGGGGGAAGTGGGGGTAATGGGGTTGTGGGGGTAATGGGAGTGTGGGGGGTAATTGGAGTATGGGAGATAATGGGAGTGTGGGGGGTAATGGAAGTGTGGGGGGTAATGGGAGTGTGGGTGGTAATAGGAGTGTGGGGGGGTAATAGGAGTGTGGGGGGGAATTGGGGGTAATGGGGGTTTGGTGGGTAATGGGGGTGTGGTGGGTAATGGGGGTGTGGGGGTAATGGGAGTGTGGGGGGGTAATGGGAGTGTGGGGGTAATGGAAGTGTGGGGGTAATGGGAGTGGGTGGGGTAATGGAAGTGTGGGGGGTAATGGGGGTGGGGGTAATAGGGGTGTGGTGGGGTATAGGTGTAATGGAGTGTGGTGGGGTAATGGGGGTGTGGGGGGGTAATGGGAGTGTGGGGGGTAATGGAAGTGTGGGGGGTAATGGGAGTGGGGGGATAATGGGAGTGTGGGGGGTAATGGGAGTGTGGGGGTAATGGGAGTGTGGGGGTTAATGGGAGTTGGGGGGTAATATGAGTGTGGGGGGTAATGGGAGTGTGGGGGTAATGGAGTGTGGGGGTAATGGAAGTGTGTGGGGGTAATGGGAGTTGGGGGGGCGGTAATGGGAGTGTGGGGGGTAATAGGGAGTGTGGGGGAAGTGGGGTTAATTGGGGGTGTGGTGGGTAATGGGGGTAAATGGGGTGTGGTGGGGTAATGGGGGTGTGGGGGTAATGGGAGTGTGGGGGGTAATTGGAGTGTGGGGGGTAATGGAAGTTTGGGGGTAATGGGAGTGGGGGGTAATGGAAGTGTGGGGGGTAATGGGGGTGAAATGGGAATGGGGGTAAATGGGTTGGGTGGTAATAGGTGTAATGAGGGTGTGGTGGGTAATAGGGGGTGTGGGGGGGTATGGAGTGTGGTGGGAATGAAAGTGTGGGGGTAATGAAAGTGTGGGGGGTAATGGAAGTGTGGGGGTAATGGAGTGTGGGGGGTAATGGGGTGGTGGGGGTAATGGAAGTGTGGGGGGTAATGGGAGTGTGGGGGTAATGGGAGTGGTGGGGGGTAATGGAAGTGGGGGGTATGGGAGGTTTGGGGGTAATGGGAGTGTTGGGGGTAATGGAGTGTGGGGGGGTAATGGAAGTGGGGGGTAATGGAAGTGTGGGGGGTTAATGGGAATGGTGGGGGTAATGGGAGTGTGGGGGTAATGGGAGTGTGGGGGTAATGGAAGTGTGGGGGGTAATGGGAGTGTGGGGGGTAATGGGAGTGTTGGGGGTAATGGGAGTTGTGGGGGGTAATGGAAGTGTGGGGGGTAATGGAAGTGTGGGGTAATGGGAGTGTGGGGGGTAATGGAAGTGTGGGGGGTAATGGGAGTGTGGGGGGTAATGGGAGTGTTGGGTGTAATGGGAGTGTGGGGGTAATGGGAGTGTGGGGG
>CALYLW010002072.1:0-52410 GCA_944989445.1 Ampullaceana balthica
TTCATTTAAAGACAGTAATCTACAGTCTTTATTAAATTTGATTTTATAATATGCATAAAGAAATAACAAGATTACTAACTGTGTGATTGCAAAATGATGGATTGAGATTTTTTTTAAAGAAAATGATTTAGTTAAATAACGTGTTTGAACATGATGTAAACTTTCTGTGTAAAATGTTTTTATTTTTTTTTAATTTGTACATAGAATTAGCCTCAGGGCTGGGCGTCTGCAAACATGACCAGATATGTTTACCAGTACATGCCGAGCCAGAGCAGAGGCGATCAGACGCTCATCACAAAGATAAGGACTGATCGCTGTACAATACAGAGCTACTTGCTTGTTTGACACAAGAATGTATATTGCCGAGGAGATGGTCGAGTACCTGTTGGCCGATGGCTGGTCGTTTATTTAGACGGGTCGGTACTAACAACTGTAGAGAGTTAAATGTATGGCGATGTCACGGGTCGGTACTAACAACTGTAGAGAGTTAAATGTATGGCGATGTCACGGGTCAGTACTAACAACTGTAGAGAGTTAAATGTTTGGCGATGTCACGGGTCGGTACTAACAACTGTAGAGAGTTAAATGTATGGCGATGTCACGGGTCGGTACTAACAACTGTAGAGAGTTAAATGTATGGCGATGTCCGCTTGAGGATGCTTGCCAGTAAAACAATGAGCCGGGTCATAACAACTAATACGGGTTAATTATGTTAGCTAGTAAAACAATCAACCGGTTTTAACAACTTGATCTCCACCTAATCAGAGAGTGTCACAAAGACATGGATTCTCATATACAACAGGGTTATACTGGCATATGTACCACATCACAGTATACAACGGGATTATACTGGTATATGTATTCCATCACAGTATACAACGGGGTTATACTGGCATGTGTATCACATCACAGTATACAACGGGGTTATACTGGCATGTGTATCACATCACAGTATACAACGGGGTTATACTGGCATGTGTATCACATCACAGTATACAACGGGGTTATACTGGCATGTGTATCACATCACAGTATACAACGGGGTTATACTGGCATTTGTATCACATCACAGTATACAACGGGGTTATACTGGTATATGTATCACATCACAGTACAAAATGGGGTTATACTGTTATAAGTATACCATCACAGTATACAACGGCGTTATACTGGTATATGTATACCATCACAGTATACAACAAGGTTATACTGGTATATGTATACCATCACAGTATACAACAGGGTTATACTGGTATATGTATACCATCACAGTATACAACAGGGTTATACTGGTATATGTATACCATCACAGTATACAATGGGGTTATACTTGTATATGTTTCCGGTCTCAGTATTTGATCACATTGGTAAATGTTATTTGATCACAAACAGAATCCCATATCCAATGAGAAAGAGAAAAAAAAATTAGACTAAGAACAGGATCCCATTTTATAACGGGATCATACTGGGTGGGGGTACAAAAACAAAATGGGATTCATAATGCAAGTGGTTTGGGTCACGGGTATGTTTGCTTGTATGTACTTTTATTAATATGGATTAGGTCTTCTACTTAAGGGTTGTACCTTATTCAAAATGAAAGATTTTAAAAAATATTTATATAGAATAGTTCTAAACGTGAAATAAGCAGTATTTGATGATAAAGAGCGTGCTTTATATTTAAATAGTATCGAAAAATACCCAAACAAGACAAATCTTCAGTTTTTTGGAAGTAAAAATAAGAGTTCTTTTGTCATTATCTAAACACAAAGGAATTATTTATATTAAATATTTATTTTTTTTATTATCGTGTCTGATGTGCATTAAATGTGTATTGCCCGTCAGCACAGCACCACAAAACACTGGCACTAACATATTTAATTTTGAGTTGTTTTTGTGAAAACGAATGTGGAAAAATTATACTATTTCTTTTGCTTTTTTAAAACTCTTAAAGAAATTTACAATTCTGTGATGCATGGTATTATAAACTTGTGTTTCTTATTTGTTTTATTTATAGTAACATAAACGTATGTTTAAAATGAGTAAATTCCAATGAATAATGAACGGTTTGTACTCGTATAATGAAATTAATGAAACTATGAAATTAAAATATTATATTTAAGATATATGTAACTCTTTTTGTTACACGACAACAGCGACATTGTACAAAAAGGGAAATTCAATAGTTTATTAAGTGGCACGCCACTTGAATTCGATCCCTAAATTTAGGGAAATAATGCCAATCAATTGTTTTGATTTTGATACACTTGGGCTTACCGTGAAACTTAATAAAACAAGTTCATGTGTTAGTTTCCTGCTATTTTTTATTTAAATTTCATTTTCAAAAAAAGTTTGTATCAAAATCAACTTAGCCTTGTTGTTTGCCCACATAACTAACTACAAACTTATTGATAATTTTATTATTTATAACACACTTCTCTTTTACTGAAAATATTACTTCATCATTGTGTCGTAAAACAGAATAAGAGATTATATGTTTTTTGTTGCTGGCTGACATAATTTTACGGCTGACATCCGGATTAGCCGGATTTCTACGTAAATTGACATTTTCAGCTGATTTCGGCTGATTACAAAATATTCGTAAACATCATCCATGGCTGTCCAGCAAGTGTTACAGGTGCCGGTATGTTGAGAGATGAGCAATTAATTTGAAGAAGTCAACAAAACCATCTTTCGCCACATTTTCAAAGGCGAGCAAGTCTCTACAGAAACAGATAACGATATCTCTTGTCAGTTCATGACTTGGCACCTTAATTGCCAGAGCCAGCTTCACCTTCGGCAGGTTGTATCCAAATGTCTGGAACACAAGAGGCATTACCATCCAGACCAAGCTGAAAGTATATAGGGCTGTGGTGCTTCCCACACTGCTATATGCGTGTGAAACATGGACTGTGTATCAGCGCCATGCTAGGAAGCTTAACCACTTTCATACAACAAGCCTTAGGGATATCTTTCCTTAAAGAAGTGATGAAGCACCCAGTTGTCAGATAATTAACTCACTTAAATAAACGTATTATTTCTGTCTTTATTCATATTCAATCTTATTATTATTTTCTTGTAGTTTTTTATCTTATAAAATGACATTATTTTGTAAAGCTTTAATATATAAATTAAACTAAGTAGGCATCTGATTTTAAATCAGGATGATTTAAGTTACATTTTTCAATGAATGTTATACAGTGACAAAGAACGCAACCATTTAGTGTACTAAATCATCTAACCTAAAACAGTTTTAAGACGGACACTTAATCTCATTGTATAAAATTGCTGTAATAAAACTCATAACAGCTTGACACAGTTGTGTTTTTTGTTTATGTTTTTAAGAGCACGCCCTTTCTGAAGCTAGATCCTATTTTATAATTCGTAATACCCGTGATATTTCTTTATATTAAGACTATTTACACATTAGACAACTCTTCAGTTATTAACCGAAGCGCGTACCATACTACTGCATTGTTCTAGAAATCTCATCTCATAAAGTACACCTTCCATAACGAGTAATTCGCATAACGACCAAGAAAATTGAAAAAAGTTGCTCCCTTAACGAGCGATATTTCGCATAACGAGTGATGCAGAAAGGGGAAGGTCCTTTGTCCTGGAAATTAATTTGTGAGCAAAATAAATCCTCCCCCATACAGATTCTACCCCAGAGGATTTATTTTAAAACAAGTCCTCCAGGGGAGAAACCATCTTGGGGCAGTTTATGGAGCAATCATTCCAACATAATTACATGTACTATGTAACTACCTAAGGTAAACTGATCTCCCACCTAACAAGCATTTGCCATTGTTTTTATTACCGATCACTTGCTTCATGTAACAAATGCAGTTCCGTGTGCATTTTTCTTTTTATCAATTTAATTTTGTGCAAATAAAATGTTAATGTTGTTATTAGCCTGTATAAAATTGACTGATTTATCAACAATTTTAACAGCTTTTCATAATCTCTTGTCTAAGAGTGTTAGACTTTTTATAACTGCAGAAACTGTTTTATAAGGCTAGATCCAAAAATATACTTTGTAATACACATTCTTAAATTAAAATGTAAGTTTGACAATTCGTCTGCCTTTAATTCGCTGATTAAGCTCGAGTTAGTGCCCCCCCCCCAGGTTTGGGTGATGTTATTTCCACATCTATGAAAGCAATCGTTCAAAAATAATCGCATTTACTTTTTAAAAACCCATAAAGCCTTATATTTTTAATAAATAATTTACATAGTATTTATAAAAGATATTTAAGCAGCAAAGAGTTGTGAACGATTATTGATCTCTCTTTCCATTAACGCGTACATGTACTGCCATTAACTTACTATATGCATCTATAGAAAAGAGCGACTGTCAAAACAGCGACCGTCATAATAGCGACTTCAAAATAGCGACTGTATCAAAAGAGCGACTGTCATAACAGCGACTTCACCACATAGCTATTCTTGTCCAACCGTTCATCTAACACAGTGGTTCCAAACTTGTTTGACATATAGACCCCTTTTCATTGTCTAAACTTACACAAGGAACCCAAGTGAAAAAACTACATAAATGCATAGTAAAAAATAAAATTTTGTATTGTCCCTTCTGTACAAAAAACCTACATGGCTTATCGTGTCTTACTTTTCTTTATTTTATAAACTCCATTGTAGGCTAGGCACAGTAAGTTTTTCAAACATTAATACAAGCAAAAGAAGAAAGTCGCTATTTTGATACAGTCGCTGTTATGATGCAGTCGCTATTATGACGGTCGCTGTTTTGACAGTCGCTGTTTTGATACAGTCGCTATTTTGAAGTCGCTATTATGACGGTCACTGTTTTGACAGTCGCTATTCTGCCCGGATGCCGAAAAGTACATGTACTGCCATTAACTTACTATATGCATCTATAGAAAAGTACATGTACTGCCATTAACTTACTATATGCATCTATAGAAAAGTACATGTACTGCCATTAACTTAATATATGCATCTATAGAAAAGTACATGTACTGCCATTAACTTACAATATGCATCTATAGAAAAGTCAATGTTCTATTTTCTTATATACGGCATGTACATATTTTAACTACTAATCACTGTCTACACACAAATAATGCAGACCCCGCACATTTTTCTATTGATATAATTATATTACTAAATACCAAATGAACAGCTAGTCTCCCTTTCTTTCTTTATGTTTGTTTTGTTTAGTTTTCTATTGGTGTTATACGCTTGTCTAATATAAAAGATATGAAAGTAGATGAAGTTATTTTTTTAAAACAATTTTTACAGACATACAAAACTACCGAGAATGTACATTTGATCTGACAGTTATCTGGTTCCACTCATGTGATTGCTATCTAGGGCGTATAATAAATTATAAGTAGTTGATTATTTATAACTAACTTTTAAAATGCGAAATGTATAATGTATTTAAATATAAGCATCACCATTTAAGGATATAACGAAAATGGGTAAAATAACACTGTTTTATTACATATTAAGCGAAATAATGTTAAATAAATATTGTTAAAATATAACACTAAAGAAAACAGTCAATGTGGTTTGTAAAAAACAAAACGTTAGGAAGTTAAACATTGAACATAAATTTAGACATCTGGAGAAAAAAGTAAAGGAAACAAATGGTTCGAACTGTTGGATAAAATACATCTCGTTAAGAAAATACATAAAGAAAACAGTGTCAAGATGTAATTTTCAAGCAAAAATTAATCCCTTTAAAATCTACTCGTAGTCTTGTTGGAGGCTCAACATTACCCGACACAAACATAACTCGTTTCATCAAATTTATTTCACAACAAACACACACATAGTGATACACACAAACACGAGCACACACATACTCATACAAACATACAAAGTGGGGTACCAAGATTATCAAATAAACCAAGCTCTTAGTTTTCTTTTTACAAATTAATATTAGCTCAAAAAATGAAGTCACGTGACAACATTTTAATGTCAAGAAAATCGCCTTGTTAATCTCGAAGCAAAAAGTTTAATTTTTTACGTCTTACTTTTCAATTGTTTTTCTATTGGTTATTACTGGGACTTACCCCACATAGCGAGCACACAGACGCACTTAGGCGCATTATATATACGATTCAAAGTGGACGTGCATTAAAATTGTATTTTCCGTCTGTGACGCACAAAAAAGCACCTTGACTGATGTAGTTAATATCACATTGCTTTGAGGAAACTCAGATAGCAAGATAAATAAGATCTTTTGTATTTAAAAAATCAATTAGAATGTATTTTAAATCCTATGACACATTATATTAATCACTTGTATTTTAGAAACAATTTATTCTTTGTATATTAAATTTTATTCAAAGAAAAATACAGTTTTAAAATAAGAATTTCTTAAAAATCATGTTAATTTTTTTTTAAATGGAAACTATGAAATGTTTATATTTAGTTTTATATGTGTCTCTCATTCTGGCAATCATGGCGCATTCAGAATAGCCTTAGAGCAATAATAGAAAGGCTTCAATTATATTTAAGTGGCAAGCCACTTTATTTCGAACCCTACTATTAGGGATACAATGTAAATAACGTGCGAGCATTCTCCTAACATAGGTATACACTGAGCTTAATGAGAACATTTTCGTGTTCATAGTTCAATATATTTATAGATTTTATGTACTTCATAAAACGTGTCCATTCAAAGTAAAAAAAACGATATTTAAATTGTCTTTGTTCACATAACTACATACTTTCTGCTAATTTCAGGATTCTCTAGTGTTAATGAAATATTTATAATAGCAGAGGAAGCGCAATGACAATATTAATATGGTCATACAAAAATTGTTACTGCACTTATGTAGATGCTGTTTTCAATGTTTTGTTTTATAGTTTACTTCTCAGGATAATATCTTTTAAAACTTTCTTGTTATGATTGATATTATAATTGTTTATTTTACATAAATAAATAAATAAATACATATAAAAACAGCTGAAACAAGATCAAGGTGGAAGGCCAGGCGATAATGCTCCACTTGCCGTGACATGCAGAAGAGGCTGCCACTCGAGGACTGGTCTAGACCAGCTACACCAAGACTTGCAGCCCATAAAGATAATATATTGTCTCTCGCAGGCGGAAAGATAACACAGTTATATGTTATTATCACAGAAAATTATCTGTTTTTTTTATTATGTTTGCTTTTCTCTGTCTTCATTTTGTATCTCCACTTTTCTTGCGATCTATTGATTTTGAATAAAAATAGTTAAAAATAGTTGTATTAATATTAACACAAATTCCTTTTCAATTAATTAATATAGTGTGTGTTTCCATAGAAACGAAAAGTTATACCAAGAGACGAAATTGTATTAAAACGTTTTATTTGAAGGAAACTGTTTGTAAAATGTCAATTAGATGTTTGATAAGTGATAAGTAATTGAAATCAGAATCATTAATGCCACGTTCTGCAACTAATTGTTAATTAATGTTTGTTTACCAGATTGGAAATAGAAAACATAAAATTTATTTTAAAAATAATTAAATTAAAATTCATAATTTTCAATATAACATGTCTGTTTATGTTTAGTGTGCGCAGTTTCTCAAAATTAATTTAGGATTTTTAGAGATTTGTCTTAATTTACAGAATGTAGTTGTAAATATAACATCACTATAACTTTAAATATAAAATGTAAAATGATGCTAAAGAATTTAATTGTTATAAAATATTTGGTTGAATTTCTAGCTTGAAATTCTTAAAATATGTATCAATATAATCAAATACAACTCTCCGATAAATATAGAGAATTTACCAATTTCACGTTTAGATAATAGGCTGAAACTAGGTAGAACATATTCTTCATCTTACTTAAAAAGTGTAAGCATAATTAAATTGTTCATAATGTGCCTATTTTGACCCATGTCTAGTAATGTCAGTTTTCATTATATGAGCTTCACCGGACATCACATCTATACATTATATGAACTTCAACGGACACCACATCTTTACATTATACGAGCTTCACCAAACATCACATCTATACATAATCTGAGCTTCACCAGACATCACATCTATACATTATATGAGCTTCACCGCACATCACATCTATACATAATATGAGCTTCAACCAAACATCACATCTATACATTATATGAGCTTCAACCAAACATCACATCTATACATTATATGAGCTTCATTGGACATCACATCTATACATTATATGAGCTTCAGCGGAACATCACATCTATACATTATATGAGCTTTACCGGACATCACATCTATACATTATATGAGCTTCAACCAAACATCAAATCTATACATTATATGAGCTTCAACCAAACATCACATCTATACATTATATGAGCTTCAACCAAACATCAAATCTATACATTATATGAGCTTCAACCAAACATCAAATCTATACATTATATGAGCTTCAACCAAACATCACATCTATACATTATATGAGCTTCAACCAAACATCACATCTATACATTATATGAGCTTCAACCAAACATCACATCTATACATTATATGAGCTTCAACCAAACATCACATCTATACATTATATGAGCTTCATTGGACATCACATCTATACATTATATGAGCTTCATTGGACATCAATAAAGTGAGTTGAAATTTAAAACTCTCATTCCTTACATTATATTTTCTTGTATGTCTACTTTAAAATGGTTCTTGTATGGTTTATTCATTCTATTGACATATTTCGAATTTCTTAAAATTGTAGGGCGAATCATATTGTTGTTAAGCTATTAAGTACTTGTTATTTGTTACAAGTATATAGTCGTAAAGATATTTTAAGGTTAATTACAATGTTAAGGTGTCCATTTTGAATTTGTTGATTCAAAACGCCCTTCAAAGTCTATAGATCACTACATTTAAAACTTTAATAGAAGTAACAAAACAAAAAACGTTTGATAACCTAGTGATTCTTATGTCATGAGAAGGCGATTGTATTTTTTTTCTTTTTACTTATTGCAAAGTCATGTAGCATAAACCCTTGATACCCATCAGAACAGTGTGTCTTATGTACTGATTGATTACATACACACTTGATACCCGCAAGAACATTGTGTCTTATGTACAGGATTGATTACATAGCATACACCCTTGATACCCACCAGAACATTATGTCTTATGTACTGATTGATTACATAGCATATACCCTTGATACCCGCCAGAACAGTGTGTTTTATGTACTGATTGATTACATACACCCTTGATACCCACCAGCACATTGTGTCCTATGTACTGATTGATTACATACACCCTAGATACCCACCAGAACATTGTGTCTTATGTACTGATTGATTACATAGCATACACCCTTGATACCCGCCAGAACAGTGTGTTTTATGTACTGATTGATTACATACACCCTTGATACCCACCAGAACATCGTGTCTTATGTACTGATTGATTACATACACCCTTGATACCCACCAGAACATTGTGTCTTATGTACTGATTGATTACATACACCCTTGATACCCACCAGAAAATTGTGTCTTATGTACTGATTGATTACATAGTATACACCCTTGACCCCCCACCAGAACATTGTGTCTTATGTACTGATTGATTACATACACCCTCGATACCCACCAGAACATTGTGTCTTATGTACTGATTGATTACATACACCCTTGATACCCACCAGAACATTGTGTCTTATGTACTGATTGATTACATACACCCTTGATACCCACCAGAACATTGTGTCTTATGTACTGATTGATTACATACACCCTTGATACCCACCAGAACATTGTGTATTATGTACTGATTGATTACATAGCATTACCCCTTGATACCCAACAGAACATTGTGTCTTATGTACTGATTGATTACATACACCCTTGATACCCATCAGAACATTGTGTCTTATGTACTGATTGATTACATACACCCTTGATACCCATCAGAACATTGTGTCTTATGTACTGATTGATTACATAGCATATACCCTTGATACCTGCCAGAACAGTGTGTCTTATGTACTGATTGATTACATACACCCTTGATACCCACCAGAACATTGTGTCTTATGTACTGATTGATTACATACACCCTAGATACCCACCAGAACATTGTGTCTTATGTACTGATTGATTACATACACCCTTGATACCCACCAGAACATTGTGCCTTATGTAATGATTGATTACATAGCATACACCCTTGATAACCACCAGAACATTGTGTCTTATGTACTGATTTATTACATACACCCATGATACACACCAAAACATTGTGTCTTATGTACTGATCGATTACATACACCCTTGATACCCACCAGAACATTGTGTCTTATGTACTGATTGATTACATAGCATACACCCTTGATAACCACCAGAACATTGTGTCTTATGTACTGATTGATTACATACACCCTTGATACCCACCATTACACTGTGTCTTATGTACTGATTAATTACATAGCATACACCCTTGATACCCACCAGAACACTGTGTCTTATGTATCGATTGATAACATACACCCTTTATACCCACCAGAACATTGTGTCCTATGTACTGATTGATTACATTCACCCTTGATACCCACCAGAACGTTGTGTCTTATGTATTGATTGATTACATAGCATACACCCTTGATACCCACCAGAACATTGTGTCTTATGTACTGATTGATTACATACACCCTTTATACCCACCAGAACATTGTGTCTTATGTACTGATTGATTACATACACCCTTGATACCCACCAGAACATTGTGTCTTATGTACTGATTGATTACATACACCCTTGATACCCATCAGAACATTGTGTCTTATGTACTGATTGATTACATACACCCTTGATACCCACCAGAACATTGTGTATTATGTACTGATTGATTACATACACCCTTTGTACCCACCAGAACATTGTGTCTTATGTACTGATTGATTACATACACCCTTTGTACCCACCAGAACATTGTGTCTTATGTACTGATTGATTACATACACCCTTGATACCCACCAGAACAATGTGTCGTATGTACTGATTGCTTACATACACCCTTGATACCCACCAGAAAACTGTGTCGTATGTACTGATTGCTTACATAGCATACACCCTTGATACCAACCAGACCATTGTGTCTTATGTACTGATTGATTACATACACACTTGATACCACCAGAACATTGTGTCTTATGTACTGATTGATCACATACACCCTTGGTACCCACCAGAACATTGTGTCTTATGTTCTGATTTATTACATACACCATTGATACCCACCAGACCATTGTGTCTTATGTACTGATTGATTAAATACACCCTTGATACCCACCAGAACACTGTGTCGTATGTAATGATTGCTTACATAGCATACACCCTTGATACCAACCAGAACATTGTGTCTTATATACTGATTGATTACATACACCCATTGATACCCACCAGAACATTGTGTCTTATGTACTGATTGATTACATACACCCTTGATACCCACCAGAACATTGTGTCTTATGTACTGATTGATTACATACACCCTTGATACCCAACAGAACATTGTGTCTTATGTACTGGACAAAAAACTCTTTTTCGATTTGATAAAAAAATAATATTAACGTATGAAAAATGAAGAAATGCTTGTCTGATTGGCCTTTTTAGAAGTCACTAGTAGTAAATTAAAAAACAACGCCACAGAAATCAGTAAAATTTTAATTAAATACATTTTCTATTGTGATAGATATATTATACTGTTTGGTTAATTAGATGACGTATTTCACTACCAGGTAATGTTCTCTAACATTTTAATCTAACAAAGATCTTCTAAAGTACTAAAGTATATAAGATATAACTTCTAAAGTACTAAAGTATATAACAAAGATCTTCTAAAGTACTAAAGTATCTAACAAATATCTTCTAAAGTATCTAACAAATATCTTCTAAAGTACTAAATTATATAACAAAGATCTTCTAAAGAACTTAAATATTTAACGAAGATCTTCTAAAGTACTAAAGTATCTAACAAAGATCTTCTAAAGTAATAAAGTGTCTAACAAAGATCTTCTAAAGTACTAAAGTATGTAACAAAGATCTTCTAAAGTACTTAAGTATCTAACAAAGATCTTCTAAAGTACTAAAGTATCTGACAATGATCTTCTAAATTACTAAAGTATCTAACAAAGATCTTCTAAAGTACTAAAGAGTCTAACAAAGATCTTCTAAAGTACTAAATTATCTAACAAAGATCTTCTAAAGTACTTAAGTATCTGACAATGATCTTCTAAATTACTAAAGTATCTAACAAAGATCTTCTAAAGTACTAAAGAGTCTAACAAAGATCTTCTAAAGTACTAAAGTATCTAACAAAGATCTTCTAAAGTACTAAAGTATCTAACAAAGATCTTTTAAAGTACTAAAGTATATAACTAAGATCTTCTAATGTACTTAAATATTTAACGAAGATCTTCTAAAGTACTAAATTATCTAACAAAGATCTTCTAAAGTAATAAAGTGTCTAACAAAGATCTTCTAAAGTACTAAAGTATGTAACAAAGATCTTCTAAAGTACTTAAGTATCTAACAAAGATCTTCTAAAGTACTAAAGTATCTGACAATGATCTTCTAAATTACTAAAGTATCTACGAAAGATCTTCTAAAGTACTAAATAGTCTAACAAAGATCTTCTAAAGTACTAAAGTATCTAACAAAGATCTTCTAAAGTACTAAAGTATCTAACAAAGATCTTTTAAAGTACTAAAGTATATAACTAAGATCTTCTAATGTACTTAAATATTTAACGAAGATCTTCTAAAGTACTAAATTATCTAACAAAGATCTTCTAAAGTAATAAAGTGTCTAACAAAGATATTCTAAAGTACTAAAGTATGTAACAAAGATCTTCTAAAGTACTTAAGTATCTAACAAAGATCTTCTAAAGTACTAAAGTATCTGACAATGATCTTCTAAATTACTAAAGTATCTACGAAAGATCTTCTAAAGTACTAAAGAGTCTAACAAAGATCTTCTAAATTACTAAAGTATCTAACAAAGATCTTCTAAAGTACTAAAGTATCTAACAAAGATCTTCTAAAGTACTAAAGTATCTAACAAAGATCTTCTAAAGTACTAAATTATGTAACAAAGATCTTCTAAATTACTAAAATATGTAACAAAGATCTTCTAAAGTACTAAAGTATCTGACAAAGATCTTCTAAATTACTAAAGTATCTAACAAAGATCTTCTAAATTACTAAAGTATGTAACAAAGATCTTCTAAAGTACTAAAGTATCTAACAAAGATCTTCTAACGTACTAAAGTATCTAACAAAGATCTTCTAAAGTACTAAAGTATCTAACAAAGATCTTCTAAAGTACTAAAGTATCGAACAAAGATCTTCTAAAGTACTAAAGTATCGAACAAAGATCTTCTAAAGTACTAAAGTATCTAACAAAGATCTTCTAAAGTACTAAAGTATCATAGAAATTGTTTATTCATGCAGCCTCCTTTAATACCATCTATTTTTAACTCTATGTAAACATCATTTATACATGATGTAGTATATCATACACCTCATATTTGATCAATTTCATCATTTAAATTTCACTGATTTTTTCTTACAGAAACCTACTTAAAACAATAAAATTAGCATTTCATACAAGTCAAATAAAAACTTCACATAAAGTTCAGTTACGTTTTAAAAAAAAATGTTAATTTAATTTAGCTTAAAACTTGACCTTTAGTCTTGGTCTGAAATCTTTGTAGTAAATTATAGACAAATTAATCATTTAATGTACAGTGATAATCACATTGACAATGTGACTCTCTGTAGGGTTACAAGAAAATATTTAAGTATTATTTCAAATTAAATGACTTAAACGCACTATATATTGATAACATAAATCTTCTAGACTATAGGGTAAGAAAGTTTAACGAGCTACTTAGGCCACTTTCTACACACTCCTCGCTATACACAGTTGTTATAAAATGTCTACATATTCTACTCTCCTCGCTATTAACACAGTTGCTATAGATATCTACATTTTTCACTCTCTGCTAGTAACACAGTTGTTATAAAATGTCTACATTCTCCACTCTCCTAGCTATAAACACAGTTATTATTGCTTGTCGACATTCTCTACTCACGTGTTATTAAGACGGATGTTAACAAATAATTATTTCTACAGTCTGAAAATTATTTTTAAGCACCTAGATGTTATAAAATGTTCAGTTTACATTTCAACAATGAAAGTTAGACTTACTGGATCTAAGCAAGAAGCTCCATTTCCCATTATATTCAACGCTAAAGGCACGATAATAAATTTTCTCTCGACACTATGGAGCCAAAGAAGTATGTATCATGTTAGCAATTGATAATATGTTAATATTGAATTTTTCTTCAACCCTTATATTCCGTATTTTATCAATCCTTCAAAGTAATAATATCACATGAACTAGAGACATTACAATGTTTAATTGCAATATGGAGATACTAGGAGATACAGTGGCGGATTTAGGTTTGTCTGCGTGGGGGGCCAGGAGAATTTCAGGGGGCGACGCAAAAATGTTTTTAATTCATTCACTTAGTGCAAATATTTCTAGGTGCTGAAATTGAAATAAAATTCATTTGTTTAAATTGCTCATTCTGCAATGAAGATTAGAAATTTGATACGAGATTCACTCTTATTGCTATATTTATGTTGAAAAAAACAAACATTTCTGCTTACTTGTGATTTACTTTATAAGTTTTCATCTTAAGAGACTGTTGCATTCTCAAATATGAAATCTAAGGTGTGTTGTTTTTGTTACATACATTTTCAGAGTTGCCCTGAGGCAACTTGCTAGACAACAAAAAATATCTAGTCTTAAGTAGATATGGTTAATCAATTGAATTTATTAAAATGGTAGTTAATTTGGGAGCTGTTATTTGTGACAAAATCTAAATTTCTCATAATCCCTTGTGTTCACTTTCAATTGCTGAATATACGAGCAGACTTTAAGATAGAAAACTCAGCATAATAAGTTTATAGTCTTTGGACTAAATAAAACATCTAAAATGTTTTGATAATTTTTTATAGGCCTCCAATAGTTTGTTGTGCTATCTGCAAGATGACTCATCAGTTTGTTCAGCTTACTATAAATAGCAGTGACAGTAACTCCAACAAATAACTAAGTGTTAAATAATAAATGCTGCGTTGATCATTCAAATTACATTATTTACTATTCTTTTTGTTTACATTAAACCATTGCAATGAATCTCTTCAATATACAAACAATTGTTTTATATTCAGGAGAATAACAGGTCACAAATGCAATCAAAATATTATGTATTTTTATAAAATGTTAATAATTAATAAAAGTTCTAAATAATTAAATAAATCATTTATCATATAAATATTTTATGCATATATCATATGTAGGATAAAAAGATGACAGTAAATTATGAACTTAGTTGCAAAGGGAACAACTAATAAAATTTTAAGAGCTAGTGTTTTTGGTTCTTGTAATAGTTTTCTATCTGAAAGAATAAAATGAGAATTTTAGCTGGCAAAATAGTTCAGTTTAAGACCAGGTAATCTGATGCTACAAATAATGAAAAACACAGAGGCTTTGGTGAGCGGATTGGTCAGCATTAGTAACACACACACAAACATTGCCAATAATATTATATAATAAACTAAAAAATTCACTTTAGAGTTTAAAAAAATAATTTATCACTGGAAGTTTGAGCATCAAACTTTGGGAAAATCAAATAACTTTACACAAACAATGATTTTGAGTTCCTTAAATAAACATTTAAAACTCTAATAAGAATGAAGGACTAAACACAAACCATGACCATGGATAAGCATAGGAAGCAATAGTCTTCTGTATAGAAGGAGCGTCTGTAACATATAAGATAATATAGATGAGATCAGATAGAGCCCTGAGCCGTATATAAATTGCTTTCTATGTGATTTCATTGAAGCAAAACGATTTATCGTTGATTCAAAGTCAACGTTCTCAGCTAGATCACGTTAAATTGAAATTAATTCCAATCCAGACAGACGTTCGTTTGTCATTGTTGAGCGCAAATAATTTTTGATGAGTTTCAATCTACTGAAACTTCTTTCAGCACTAGCACTGCTAACAGGAAGAGTCAAGTAAAGTTTATAGAGTATTGACAAATTAGGGATACCTGATGCCATTTGTTTTTCAGTTAAGTATGGCTGAACCTTTTTAAATTGTAGTTCACTACATAATGATAATCACATCTATATCAACAAATCTTTGAAGGTATCATATTCTACGATTGCTTCTTCAAGGTTAATGTCGTGTTTGTAAATTTTGCATATACTTTGAAAAGAATCTTTATTTTCTTCCGACATTTGTGATGGATCAATACAATAGAAATAAGTAACTGTGCTCCGAAAGTCATTAAATCGATGTCTATTTGTGTTACAAGTAAATCCATGATAGTGAAGTACGTTTCAGATTTAAAGCGTGTAGTTGGATCATCAGCCATTTTATCTCTGCTAAGTTTGCCTGCCATACTTTTCTTTTTTGCAATTCGCTTTCCTTTAAATTCTGTTTTAACATCTAGTTTGGAACAATTTTCGTTAATAAATGATTTGACAACTACAATCAGAATTTAAAAAGCTTCATCGCTTCTCATTTCAACAAACTTATTTCTTCCAACATCGTTTTGCAAAGTCGTTGCAAGTAGTTTGATAACACGAAGATAACGTTTGTACAAATAGCATCAGAAAAACAAAATAATATTTTGTTATTAAAACAGATAGTCCCATAGCTCTGACACTTCCTTTAAATTCTGTCGATTCCCCTGAATCAAGTGTGGCTAGAAGAGAATGATCCAACGACTGCATGAACTGCATACTTACGGCTTGCGCATCTTGTATCGGAAAGTCGTTTCAGAGTATCTACTGTTAATTCATATTGAGATTTCTGGTGTTCTTTAAGAGTATGTAGACGTGGTAAACTAGATGTAAGGAATGCCTACAACCTTAAAGCTGTGCCCGAAAAACAACTGTACATCAGTGTTTACAGCCATTGCTTCGATAGTAACCAAATTCAAAACATGGGCACAACAATAGGGTGAAAGTTTCTTTATTTGAGTTTGAAGGCCACTCTTAATCCAGAGTATGCCTGTCCTCGACAGAGTGTGAACTCAATGTTTCGCTTTTGTAGTTCCGTTAAAATCTTCTCAGCAAATGCGGCAGCATTTTTATTTTTAATTAATTTATTTTTTATTTTATTTTTTATAAGTCCCATAACCGGTGGTCGTAGGAGGTTTCCATTAGAACTTACTAGAGGCGCTGCTTGGTAGACCTTGGTGGGCGCCCCCTCTCCCTTCCATGTCAGTGGAGGACTTTCTTAGCGTTAGTTATTCCATTTTTTGTGTGGCTTTACCGTGGGCTATATCCCACGCCCCTCAGCTTGTGAGGCGAGCGCACTATTGACTTCACTATCCAAACACTGTTTACTAAAGTATAAAAGCCTTTAATCTTTCCACAACATGTCCTGATTTTAAAACATTAACGTAAAGAAACTGACATCTGATCAATTCTAGATATATCAATGGTTGAATCAATAATTAAATAAAATAATTGTGCAGACTTAACTTCATTATCAATTGTCTCCGATAATTCAGATGCGAGATTTAAACCAGATATTACAGTTTCATCATTTGAAATACGATAATTAGCAAGCAGTTTCGTGTTGATTAGAAGTTTCGTGTTTAGCAATATTTTTTTTCTGCTCTAGTGACACCATTATAGTGTTCATCGAGTGCGTCTTTAGGGGGCGCCATTTTAGACCCAACAGGGGCGCGGGGGGGGGGCAAGCCGCCCCCCCAGCCCTATAGCTAAATCCGCCACTGAAGAGATATATATGCCATTTAATTGTATCCCTAATAATAGGGATCGAAGACAAGTGACGTGGCACTTATATAAACAACCTGATAGAAGAACACCTTACGTTGTGCTTATATAATGAGACAGGTGCATATGTAACAGTAATGTAATTAAATTTTTGGCCCAGATAATGTTAAATACAAGCCAAATGTAAAATCTACATTCATATACAATTTTACATTTATTTTTGTTTTTGTAAGTTGTATACAAAGAAACATTTAGGTAATACATTTAAAAAATAATTTTAAATCTATATGAATTATAAATATGTTTTGATTTCATTTTGTGTTAAAGAAAGAAAAAAAAAGATCTTCATATTTCTTTAATACGATTGTTTTCATAATTCTTTACCGGCCAAACAAATTGCACTTTTCATCAACTATATTCTATATATTGTTAAAAATTAATTTATATTGCATGTATAAATATGCATTCTAATTATATTATTGTTTTGAAGAAAGACATTACTTTTATTTAAGTGGCACGCCATTTGTCTTCGATCTCGCTACTTAGGAATACAATGCTAATGAATTGCAAAGATTCACCTGCGCCCTGGATATCTTAATTAAATAATTAATTAAGTTTAAATTAAATTATGTAATACGGTCATGCTATTTTAATTATATTCAAGATTATTTATAAAATATAAGAGTAGAAACAAAATTCACAGTATTACCTTGTTTTTATTGTTCACATGGAATAAAGACGCAATCATCTACTGTATATATTAAGCGTATGTAATAGATAATACATTACAACATATTTATGTAACTTACATCTTATTTTATGATCAAAAAGAGACACGACCTCAATAAACACTGAATATCGGCAAAGAAAGAAATTCCCTTAATACGGTGGATTTTATCTCGCTAATTATTATTAAATAAAATTATTCGTGTAACATGTTACCTTACACTTGTTCAATGATCCAGTAATTTAGCTTCAATTATGTCTGGGAAATGAAGATGTTTGTACATGGATTCTAACACGTTGAATATGTCATTATTTATAGTCAGACGGAAGACAACAAACTTTCCTCCTTAATCCTTGAATGGCAAATATAATGTATTTTATTGTGTCCGACTTTCTCTAATCTAATTCAAGTGGAACTTTTTTTGTTTCCAAACACATGAAAAATACTCTTGCATGGTCTTTGGTTCCACGTGAACATTACTTATACTTGATGTGGTATGTCATACACCTCACATTTCAACAATTTCATAAGTTACATTTAACTGAATTTTTCTTACAGTAGCCTATAATTACAACTAGTATCTATATATATAATTCTCTTCATGGGACCATGCCAGGCAAGTACGCAGCAAAAATATGTGCAACCGAGCATGACGAATGACCCTCGCTCGGGTCAACTAAACACAGTTAACGGTTGGCAAGCGAAGGTAGTGGAGGGGTGGGGCATGTCTTGAGACAGCAATGCTTTTTACATTCACTTTCGAAGTTCCTGCACAGTGTGTATGTATTTCGTAGTGTATTGGTTATTACAGCCGCCTAACATGCGGAAGGTCTTAGGTTCAAGCCCAAGTGGCAGCATATGTTTTTTTTTATTTTTAAAAATGTCAATGCCTATTCTTTTCCCCCCTTTCTTAGCAAACATAAACACCGCTTCGCATGTCACGGAAAAAAGCTTTGTTCAATGTTATATCAATTCCTTCACCAGGTACCTGTCTGTTTCTATTGTTCGCATATTTCGTTTATGGACGAAGTTGTTGCTCTCCAACTTGGCTTCATGGCTGTAATATTTTTTTATATATTGTGGCGATGTCCTAAATACTTACCAGAAATGCTTCGGTGGTCCCCCATCGTTCACCCGCGTTGTTCCCATTTGTTCGTGCTACTGTTTGTGTCCGTTCTCCCCTCCCCTTTTTTTCTTGCCCGTTCTTTTTCCCCCCTTTCTTAGCGAACATAAACACCACCTCTCCAGGCATGCGTAATAGTGTATACCCTTCGGAGTGTGTACCTCAGTCGCTCAAGCTCAAGCTGTGTTATCTTCTACAGTCGTCTGAGCCACGTTGCCTTTCCATTGTTCTCTTCGGTTGTCCCAGATGCTTTGTTTTGATTTTTCCCCTTCGTATTGCCATTCGTTTCCTAACCATGGCTACCGCTTCAAATATATTTCGTGGAGTCAACGGGTCTTTCAGTGTAGTCGAAATTCCTGCATCAGGTAACTGTTTATTTCTATCTGTTGCATATTTCTGGAAAAATGTCACCGACGAAACTGTTGCTCTCGAACTTCGCAAGATGGCTGTAAGCTTTGTTTGCGAACATTGGGATAACTATGGCGACGCCCTGTCCGTTGTTCTTACTCACGGAAGCACAGTCATACACTCAGCTCGACAACACGCTGCGTACATGAATACTTCCGGCGTTTATGGTGGTGAGGCTGAAATTGTGGCGATGTCTCAAATACTTCGCGCTACTATCACTATTCACTTCCGAGAACGTCCGCATGATCCTCCTCGAGTTTACAATCCGGGTCAACGTCTCTCCATATCCCTGCTATTTAGCGGTTCTTTGGATCATGGCCATTATGAAGTTCTCTTGCCTGTCACAAACACATGTGATGACCTTCTGGTGCCATCTGTTGACAACGTCGGCAAGTGCACCAACATTAAACACCCATGTGATCTCCACACTGATCTGACTTCACCTTCCCACTCTCCTGTTACTGATGAACATTTACAAACGCCGGAATTTCATTGCAACATTTGCTCTAAACAGTTCACACAAAAATATAATCTCAATGCACATTTAAAAAAACACTCCAGTGAACAAACGCATTCCATAGAGGACTTTAAATGCACCATTTGTTCCAAAACCTTCCGACTCCAGAGATATCTCAACGCACATTTAAAAAGACACTCCAGTAAACAGACGCATCCCACAGAGGACTTTAAATGCACCATTTGTTCCAAAACCTTCCGCCTCCAGAGATATCTCAACGCACATTTAAAAACACACTCCACTGAACGAATGACGCAATCTGACCATTGCCAGCAATGCTTCAAAACAATTCACACTCTCAAGAAGCCCTTACAAACTAAACATATACATGTAGAAACACATTCAACAACATTTCTTTGCAGCATTTGCGACAAACAGTTTCACGCACACATAAATCTTACTAACCATTTGAAAACACATGCCCTGACGAAATCCTTCCAGTGTCAATACAGCACTGAATCGTTCACAACATCATCTCTTCTCAACAAACATACAAAAACACACCGCCATGACACATTCTTTGAGTGTGTACATTGCAAACGTTCTTTCAAACAGTGCCATCTTCTCGCAAACCACATGCACATTCATCGCATTCAAATTTCCGCTGCGTTTCAAGAACACACTGCCATTCCCATCGAGGAACACAACATTGGACTACCTACCGCACTATGTACTTCTTGCAATGCTCTTCATTGGCCATCAGAGGTAAACAAATCCGGACATTATACTAAGTGTTGTAGTCACGGCAAAGTGTCTTTGCCACCGCTATCCCAAACTCCTCCTTTATTACAAAACCTCTTGAGTGGCAAGAATCCGCTGTCCCGACATTTCTGTGATCATATCATGGAATACAACTCTGCTTTAGCTTTAGCATCAATGGGCGCCCACATCGCTCAAACACCTGGCCATGTACCGTATGCTTTCCGAATCCACGGTCAAATTTATAATCAAGTCTCTCCATTGTATACCAATCCTAACACGCCTCCTCGATAAAGTCAACTATATATCTTCGATTCTGCTGAGGCTACCACTCAACGTTTGCAAAACGATTGTAACAGTGCTTGCAGTGATATGTTGTTGTTGCAACTAGACAAAATGTTACGACAGGTTAACCCCTTCGCTAAATCCTACATCCAAATGCACGAAATTATCACTCATAATAACCCTGTTTGCTGCTGTACGAATGGTGTTCATGGAAAATCCAACTCTGGATATGAGAAGGTATAACGCGCCATACTGTCAAACTGATGTTGCTGCTACCTTTGTAGGGGAAGACGGGGAACCTCCTGCACAACGCGATATTTGCATATACCCAAGAGGAGATGCTTGCAAGCGTATCTCTGTACTCAATATGAACTGTGACCCCATGGTTTATCCACTACTATTCCTTTACGGAGATCCAGGCTGGCACATACAATTGACCCATGTTGAAGAAAAGCAAACCGCGAACAGAACCCGAGTCACACAACTCCAATTTTATGCTTACAGGCTTGCCATGACATCTGCATTCAGAATTTTGCATTCCAGCGGCAAACTCTTCCAGCAATATGTCGTCGACGCATATGTCAGAACAGAAGGCGCACGTTTACATTACCTACGCTCCCATCAACAGGATTTGCGCGTAGAACAATACAGGGGACTGATGGATGCTATCGCTGCGAAAGCACAAGACAATAACCTTTTCCCTGGACAGTTGATCATTCTTCCCTCTACGTTTCAAGGCAGTCCATGGTACATGCAACAGAACTACCAAGACGCGATGGCAATTGTCTGCAAATGTGGAAAGCCTGACTTATTCCTAACATTCACCTGCAATCCTGCTTGGCCGGAAATCTCTAACGCCATTTCCCATCATGAGCGCCCAGAACACAGACCTGATGTCGTTGCCCGCGTCTTTCATATCAAACTTCGGGAGTTCCTAACTGACATTCTGGATAGGAATATTTTCGGCAATGTAGTCGCATACATTTTCGTCATTGAGTTCCAAAAACGAGGCTTGCCTCATTGCCATATGTTACTGACACTTGATTCACAGTGCAAAATAAGGACCAAAGATGACATAGACAAATATGTCAGCGCTGAGCTTCCAAATCCCGAAATACACCCTCGACTTTTCCAAATTGTCACTAAATGCATGGTACATGGTCCGTGTGGCAGGCTTAATGTCAACTCACCTTGCATGAAAGACGGCAAGTGCACCAAAAATTTCCCAAAGGACTTCAACGCCGAGACACAAGAAAACACACAAGGGTACCCCATATACCGCCGAAGACAGGGCACAACTGCCATTGTTGGCCAATACGACATCGATAATCGTTGGATAGTACCTTACAATCCCTGGCTTTCTCAGAAATTCAATGCTCACATTAACGTTGAAGTGTGCGCGTCCATTCAATGTATCAAGTATCTATATAAGTATGTCTACAAAGGACACGACGCTGCATCCATTGCACTTCAGAAGAAGCCAGCGATGGTGTTTTCCAACATGACGAAATACAAACTTTCCTTGATGGTAGGTATGTTAGTGCTCCTGAGGCTATGCGGCGTTTGAACGAGTACAGTCTTTCAGAAAAATCGCACGTTATTACACGATTACCAGTTCATTTGCCAGAACAACAAGTCGTCTTCTTTCATGAGGGTCACGAAGAACGAGCGCTACAAAGACAGGCCAACAAAAGCACCATGCTCTTAGCTTGGTTTGAACTCAACAGGACCGATCCTGAAGCTTTGGAGTTACATCACACTGATGTTCAACATTACACATTCCAACAATCCTCTAGAAAATGGCAAAAGAGAATTAGAGGAGGCACAAAAGTGATCAGTAGAATGCCTGTTGTTGCCATTAACGACACCGAACGTTATTACCTCAGGCTTCTCCTTACCCGTTCCGTAGGCGTCACAAGTTTCAACCTTCTACGAACTGTCAACGGCGTGGAATGTAACACTTTCAAAGAGGTGTGCCAACAATTGTGTCTTCTTAAAGACGACAAGATATGGCATGATACTCTTACAGAGGCATCTCAAATACGAATGCCACCGTTCTTGCGACAACTTTTCGTTTTCGTCTGTGTCTTCGGCGAACCACATAACGTTCCACACCTTTGGGACACGCATAAACTCTCCCTTTCTGAGGACTTTCTCAGAACATATTCCACACGCTTGAATGTATGCTCTCGCAGAAATAAATGACATGCTCCAACCACATGGCCTCAACCTGCAAAAATTACACCTACCCCTCGCTGACATTCTTCCAATGTGTCAATCATCTTCAGTCTTCGACACTCAGGCTGAACACTCCCACGCTATTGAACACTACGACAAACTCAACACAGAACAAAAGCACGCTGTTAACACTGTTTTGGACGCTGCATACAACGACTCCCATCCGCTACAAACCTGCTTCTTCTTAGATGGTCCCTTAGGAACAGGGAAAACCTTTGTCTACAAAACCCTGATTCATACAATCAGAGCCAGGGGAGACAATCCTATAACCGTTGCATCAACAGGAATAGCATCAACATTGTTACCGGGTGGACGTACTGCACATTCGGTGTTTAAAATACCGTTGAAGCTCACTACTACTTCAACATGCAATATCAAACCTAACTCGCAACACGCGCAACATATTCTGCAATCCAAATTGATTATATGGGACGAGGCTCCAATGACACATGCATACGCATTCCAGGCAGTTGACAGGTTGTTACGTGATCTCACAGGTGAGACGCACCCATTTGGAGGGAAAACAATACTATTGGGTGGATATTTCCGACAAATACTTCCCGTTATTATGCGTGGCTCCCGAGCACTCACTGTCGCCAGTTGCATTAACAAGCAATCTTTGTGGCGTCACATGCATGTACTTACACTGACGAAAAATATGAGAGCTCTTCCTGATGAACAACATTTCGCAAAATGGCTTCTCGATGTTGGAGACTGGACAAATGGAACTCCTGTAACATTACCTTCACATTGTTTTCCTGTTCATTCTGATCCCGTTCAACAACTATATGGCGACCTCGACTTCTCAACTGTCACTTCGGAACAACTGAGTACGCGAGCTATATTAAGTGTCACGAACGAAGACTCCCTGCACCTGAATGAACAAGTATTGAAACGTATCCCAACCGACGAAGTAACTTTCACCAGAGTTGACTCCATCGTCACAGATGATCCCGCAGATCAACTTTCATTCCCCGAAGAATTTCTGAACAGTCTTACCCCTACTGGCATGCCTCCGCATTAACTGAAAATTAAAATTGGTTCAGTGGTCATGCTTCTTAGAAAACTCATGCCAGCAAGAGGTCTCTGTAATGGCACTAGACTGACTGTTACCAGCATTCACCTCAACGTACTGGAGTGTAAAACTATCGCTGCTGCTACTTCACAAACTGTCCTTATTCCCCGGATATCCCTGACTCCATCAGATTCAAATTTGCCTTTTACCTTTACGCGCAGACAATTCCCTGTGAGATTAGCCTTTGCCATGACAATAAATAAAGCACAGGGCCAAACGTTCAAAAATATATGCCTGTATCTTCCAAAACCTGTTTTCAGTCATGGACAATTGTATGTTGCTCTCTCCAGAGTTCCTTCTTTTCATTCACTCACAGTCGTTTGCCCAAACCCACCCCATTTGGCCAACTGTGTCTTTAAGGAAGTCTTCACCCGTCACTAAATCATTAGCGGCGTATGCTACGCCGCGGGTCAGCTAGTTATATATAGGTCAACTAAAACTTTCACTTGAACTTCAATGACATTATTTTATTACTTCAAATTAAAACTTGGCATAGAGTCTTGGTCTTAAATGATTCTAGTAATTTATAGAGAAATGAATCATTTCATGTACAATGATAATCACGTTGACAATGAGACTCTCTGTAGGGTTACAAGAAAACATTTAAGTAATGTTTAAAATTAAATTACTTAAATGCACGATATTTTGATAACATAAACCTACTATACAAGGGAATAAAATGAATGGCCAAATATGCCACTTTCTCCATTCTCATTGCCATTAACACCGTCTTTCCAAACAGTCTACATTTTGTACTCTCAATGTCATTGACCACAGATGTTTTAAAATGTTCACTGTTTACACTCTCGCTATAATCAAAGCGGTATTTACAAAGAGTCTACAGTCTCTAATATCTTTATTGTTAAAATATGCATTAAAAAAACAAACAATTTTTTACATATTATATTTTTGTGTATTAATAACGAACCAATAACAAGGTACTTGATGAAATATTATCATTAGACCTCGTGCAAACAATGTACCATGGGTAGGAAACTCTTTTTGTTTTATTAGGATTGTATTCCTACTTATAGGAATCGAAGACAAGTGGCGTGGCACTTGGATAAACCAGCATTAAAAGAGAACAGCTGTTTCGTATTCGTCAATTTAATTAGACTAACCCATAAACAACAGTTAGTAAATTAATTTTATGGTTTGTGTTGTTTTTTGTTTTCTTTAAATCAAAATATGTTAAACCATTATTAATTTACCTTTTTTAAAAAATTATGTTTATTTTTAAGTTGCATACAACACACATTACGGTACAGCTTGTATTTATTACTAGGTCTATTAAATTCACAATTTAAATTTTGATTTAATTTTAAAAAAAAGAAATACGATCTTCGTATTAGTCTTGCCAGCCATGATCTGTCAAGTTTAACGTAATTTTAAATAAATCATTACCAGTGCTTTTTGGTGCGGCATCTACTGGAATTTATTGCACATCAAACATGAAAATACAAATTTTAATTTCTTCAATAACAATGGTGCAATTGTTCTTACTGATCAAACATAATGCACAATCATATATATGTTTAAAATGTATTTGTTTTGTATGTATGTACTATAACAATAATACTGTCATGATGAAAATAATTAACTTATTCAATTCTGAATATTTCTTGTCATTTTCTAACTAGTCTAAAAAATGGACACGCGCTCACACACATACACACATACAAACACATACACACACACACACACACAAACACACACACGCATTTTAAAAAGCTGCAAACAAAAACTACTACGGCCTTCAAGACTGCATGAAAAAAAATATTTTCAAAATTTATTTTAACAATTTATTACACAACTATTGATTAATTCTTTAAATTATAAACGTAGCTTATGTGCTCCGTAATGTCTTTATTTGTTGTCTTTAGGATATTAATGTTTTACATGTATTTCATGGACAATCTTATGTGTGTTACTATTTTTATGAAATGCTGTGAGGCAAGATACACGATGGTGTACTGCACAATACAAAAACATCAAATTATTTTTTATTAATAATAATTTCAATACAAATTATATATAACACTGGGGCTTGAGAGTGCAATCAGGCTTAAAGATTAGTAAATATATAACATGTAAACAGGGTATGAGTTAGCCTGATAGGATGTAACAAAACAGCGAACGTTTCGTCAAAGATTCTTACTCACTAACACTTTAGTACACACAAAAAACGAATATAAAGAAATAAAAAAAAATTAAATTAAAAATTTAGCTGCGGGGAAATCCAAAGAGTCAAAGAAGCAAGAAGGGAATAGTGTGAGCTTATGTAGGAAAGGAGAGAGTGGGTGTTTTAAAAACGATTATGTTGTCAGCGCAAACATAACATTCATCCCATGTGTTGCAAAGGTCCCATACTCTCTATTTAGTCTATTATCCTGTCTAAACGGTTTGATGGGACACAAACAGCAGCGTGAAGTAATTAAAAATAAGCGAGTAAACGTGGAGACATGAGAACTGAGGTTGTTGTTACTCGCCCCCCCCCTTTATTACTACCATCCCTTAAACATACACTGTGATTGGCCGAGCCTAAGGGTGAAAGGACGGGCAGAAACAAACATATTTTTTTTAAAAATCTAAATGTGTTCTCCCTGGAGTTTGATCCCAGGACTTTCCGCGTGCAAGGCGGACGTGATAACTAATACACTACGAATCATATGTTATTCTATAAAGGAAAAACGTAACTGAACGGCAAGTGAATGCAATAAGATTTGTTGCCACCCACCCCCTTTTTAAATCCCTTATATTAACATCAAAATCTTGTCGTCCTCTCTTTGTACGTCGGTCGGGCAGAAAAACAAAAGTAAAGAATGACCCACTTTTCGTCATGCCATCGAGCTGAAATTTGGCACCTAGACTCAACTCACGTAACAATGCATCGTATAAAAAATTCAGACCAATCAAACGTACCATAATTAAATTCATGCATTTCTAGTTTATCTATATAAACTATATGTAGCGGTCGCTATCGATTATATTTTACGGTTCACTTGACTTCACGCCAGCAAGAGGTGAACACGTCTCGTGCTTTAACCAGGTGTACCGGCGTGCTTTTGTTTACATTTTGCGTGTCACGCTGAGGTCGGCCCAGCGATCGGTGACAAGACCTTTCCCCTTTCCCACGGGTTAAAAGCAAACGGGAGTTAAGACAGATTCAGTCTGTAAATATGTGTCGTGTTTGAACAAAATCAATACTTTTAGTTATGTCTCATATATAAGGGATTTATAGTCAAAAACTTTGTTTTTACGGGGTTGTTTTATTTTTCTCTTTTCATCGCACCACGCTTGCCAACTGTGATATTTCGACATCAGCGAGGGTCATTCGTTATGCTCATTTGCACATGGTCGTTTAGGAGAAATATGTATATAGATTATGAGTTTTGATAGGACGGTAACTTTTAAAAAAAATTTAAACTCAATACAAACATAGAAGGAGTTATTTAATTTCTCTTTAACAATTGCTGCATATCAATGATTAGGTTATAAACATGTTAAAACAACAACAATATACATTGTTATTGAAACAAAAGAAGCACTTAATGGTTAACCCACAGATAGGAATTAATAATAAAGTAGGAAACATAAGATCAGTAGACATATTTCTTTTCTTAATTGTCATTTTAAGGTAATGCTTAAAAAATTATAAAAATAAATTATGAAGTACAAAAATATGTATTTACACCAAATTTATCAATAAATAATTAATCGGGATTTTATTATGTATGACCTAATAAGTCGAACTAATTAAAAGTGTTTTAGTAATCATAAAATCAGAAATACGTATGTAGTCATGTGTACCACACAGATGGAGTAAATTTTTTCTACCCTAGGCACAAGACAGTGTTTAAATTGGAATCAGAATATGCCATGGGAATAATAAAAAAGATCAGAAAAGTTGCAACAATTCGAAATTTCAGCAAAATCATCGAACTTTGAACAAAATCTGTACGTGTAAACCGGCCATTAGTCGCTAAAGAACAGTCCAACGTCTTCTTATTAAGTACGTTTTTTTATTGTAATATAAGAGAAATAAAAATTATTTTTTAATTTCATTAATTGACGCGCCAAAAAGCACCGGTATAGATATATTTAAAATGACATTGTATTTAAATTTAACAAAACTTAGCTTTCAAGATGGTCATATTTTTAAATCATTTATATAAAAATTACATTTGACAATCTATGAGAAAGAGTAGGCCTACTATTAAGTTGTATGATTTGAAAGATACTTTAAACGCATTACTTACATTTATATAGAAATATAAATTTTTTATTTAATATTGTTTTTTAAAATGTGTTTTTATTTAAAAAATGGATAAAACTTTGAAAATAATATTATTACTATAATTAATCTGTGCGTCTAATTGTTGCGTAAGCAGCAGTCTCAAAGAAAGTGTTAATGGAAAAATATTCAAGTGGCACTCCGCTTGACTTCGATCCCTTTAATTAGGAATACAATACATGAATTGTAAGGACTATCCTTCCCTCTGTCCTATATATTTTCATGTTTCTTTCTAATGGCTTATTTATTTAAATATATAAAATTTGTCATTTATTTTTTTCCGACAGCTTTTATTTATGCGCGTATATATTTCTAGCTAACTCCTCCATCTAGTTTAGATTGTACTAGTGTTGTAAGTGTAACACAATTCAACATTGTTCCTTCTAATACGTATTTGGTTAAGTTTGGATTTATTTTCTTTTAATTATTGGTGTATATTCCCATGTTGTGTATGATTAAGTTATTTTTGGAATAACATATGGCCCAGATTTAATTCGAATTCAAATATACCGGCTGTAGTAGAATAACATATGTCCCAGATTTAACTCGAATTCGAATATACCGGCTGAAGTACAATCCTTGCATTCAAGTATGTTATCCCTAACTATATGGATCAAAGTTTAAAAGAGTTAACTGATAATGAAAGGTGTATGAATTTTATTTTATTTTTACTACATCTATTTGACTGTTTTACTTAGGAAAATCTTAAAGTAAACTTGATTGTACTGATGTTACAACGTCCATTACATGCTGATTTTTAACACGTATCGTAACATTTCAACTGTATCTGAAAAGTGAAAAGGATAGTTTGAGAGTTCCCGATAATGAACTATGCCATTTAACTCAAATGAATAGCACATATAATGACATCTTTATACTGGGTAGTGAACTATGTCATTTAAATTAACTGATAAGCACATAGAATGAAATTTTAATACGGGGTAGTGAACTATGCCATTTTACAAAACAAATTATTACATAGAATGACATCTTAATACCATGGCAGGTAGTGAATTAAGTCATTTATCTCAAACATTTAGCACATAGAATGACATCATAATATTAGGTAAATAGTATTCGAGTGTTGATTAGAGTGTAGGACAGTCGAGTGTTAATTAGAGTGTAGGACAGTCAAGTAATGATTAGAGTGTAGGACAGTCGAGTGTTAATTAGAGTGTAGGACAGTCAAGTAATGATTAGAGTGTAGGACAGTCGAGTGTTAATTAGAGTGTAGGACAGTCAAGTAATGATTGGAGTGTAGGACAGTCAAGTAATGATTAGAGTGTAGGACAGTCAAGTAATGATTAGAGTGTAGGACAGTCAAGTAATGATTAGAGTGTAGGACAGTCAAGTAATGATTAGAGTGTAGGACAGTCAAGTAATGATTAGAGTGTAGGACAGTCAAGTAATGATTAGAGTGTAGGACAGTCGAGTGTTTATTGGCGTGTAGGACAGTCAAGTAATGATTAGAGTGTAGGACAGTCAAGTAATGATTAGAGTGTAGGACAGTCAAGTAATGATTAGAGTGTAGGACAGTCAAGTAATGATTAGAGTGTAGGACAGTCATGTAATGATTAGAGTGTAGGACAGTCAAGTAATGATTAGAGTGTAGGACAGTCGAGTGTTAATTATAGTGTTGGACAGTCAAGTCAAGTTTAATTTTCCTTTTATTTTGAATTTACTATTTTTGAGTAACGTCTGGAATAATTATTATAAAACCCAGTAAATTGAACAAAACAAGTAATAAAAATTTCGAATGAGTATTTAAATGCAATTTCCAACAAAGAATTTCCCATTATTTTATTCAAGGGAAATCATTCTAGATTACATTAAAATTCGATTCAAATAAGTAATTCTGAAACTTATCACGAAATGACGTCATATCCTCACGCTACATCACATCAAGAATTGTCAAAATAATGCACACCGCGCAATAATCTAACATAAGCATTCACCAAGAAAATACCCCATTTACTATCATTCTAGATTACATTAAAAGTCATTTCAGATAAGTAATTTTGAAACTAAACAAAAAAATTGCTATCTACAAATTGCTGCTAAAATAAAACAAACCCGTAAAAACAAAGTTTTTGACTATAAATCCCTTATATATGAGACATAACTCGTGAATGTTCATTCTCTTTTGGGTCGAGCCGCTAGGCTCTTAAGACCCGGTTCATTTTATCGCAAGCGAGCCTCATCAAGCGGGCATCGCCGTAGAGGTAATCCTCTGCAGGTACCGTTACTTCACCTTCCAAATCCCCGCACAGCTCGGGGCACTCTTCGAGTACGTGGGCCACCGTCTCTTCTGGGTGGCCACACAGCCGACAGGCCAGTTCCCTTCTGGTGTTAAACTTGTACAGGTAGCTTCGTGTGGGACAATGTTCAGTTCTCATTCTAGTTATGAGCGTCTGATTGCTACGTCCAATTTTCCACCAGGAATCGCTTTTGCTCGGTCGCGGCATGTACTGGAATACTTTTCTGGCCGTGCTTCCAGATGCCCAGCCCTGGAGCCATTTTTCTCGGAAATGGTCCTTAAGCCACGATCTGACCCCCAGCTGGGTCATCGGGCGATCGGGTTGGGGCTGAGCTGAACCTTCTCTCGCTAACTTATCGACCCTGTCTGAATGAGGCTCGCCACTGTGCCCAGTGATGTACTGAAGGACTACTTTTCCGCCTCGTGCCAGGATTTCACCTACTGTTTCCAAAATGACACTGACCGTTTTCGTCTCCAGAGAGGATCGACCCACAGTCTCGAGCGAAAACCGTGAGTCGGTGAAAACTACGACGGTCGGGAAAACCTTTCTTCTTGCTAGACGTCGGCGCACTTCCTTCAAACCCTTGCAAATCGCCTCCAGTTCGGCGTCATGACTACTGTATGCAGATCCGCACGGCCCTGACAGTTCGATACTATCAGGTCCAGGTTGAGGGTATTGAATTAGTACACCGTATCCACTTCTGCCATCCTTGAAACGCGAGCCGTCCGTAAAGACTTTTACCACGCTGTCGCCATAAGCTTCGATTGTCTTCAGAGTCTCGTCTCGCTGGAGCTCGACGGGACTGGCTTTCGTCACCGCTGTATTTGCCAGTGTCAAACGTAGTTCAGGCAAGTCCGAGCTTTCATGTGGTCCTCGAGCAGGGACCAGTCGCATGCGTTCCCTGTGCTTGGGTATGGGGACTGAGTCTTCTAGTTCGTAGACCGTATCCATGAAGGATGGTCTTTTCAGTCGGGTCCTCTTTACCCATCGGTCTTGTAATTGGAAGCAGGGTTCGTCATGCTCCAACCTACGGTATCGCTCCACCGTGGTCATGATTGCCTTTTCTCGCCTTATCGCCAGGGGTTCTACGTTTGACATAATTTCTACAGCGGCTGTGGGTGTCGTACGCAACGCCCCGCATACAAACCGTAGAGCTTGGTTTTGTATTCGGTCCAGACCCTCTAGAGCCGTACGGCTCGCAAAGGCCTGGACCGGGAGGCTGTAATCAATGGCACCCCTCACAGTACCGAGATAGAGAGCTCTCAGTAATCTTGCATCCGCACCCCAACTAGTGCTAGCCAGTTTCTTCACCAGGGACAGTTTAGCTGTGGCTTTGGCACACAATTCACGCACATGGTTATGTAGCTGGACCTTCTGGTCCAGCTTGATTCCCAAGTACGTTGGTGTCCGATCCCAATTCAATCTTTTCCCACATATCTGAAGCACCACCTCATGCTTCAGGGCATTCCGTCCATTTGTGAAAATGGAGTGGACCGTTTTCTCCGTATTGACTACTAGGCGCCATCGGTTGGCGTAGTCTTCGATTCGATTCAGATCTTCCTGCAGCCTGTTCTGCAGGGTTGCAACGTCTTTTCCGGAACTCCATATAGCCAGATCGTCAGCAAACATGACATTCTGTGACCCCAGAATACCTTGTAGGTCGTGGACGTAGGCTAAGAACAATGTACAACTAAAGGGCGGACCCTTGTGGGAGTCCGTCCTCCAGGCGCTCTTCGTTGGATAATGACTCCCCTACTCGAGTCTTGATCGTTCTGTCCGTAAGCAACGATTTTATCCAACTGTACATGTTCGCAGTGACACCTAACTGCTGCAACTTATAAAGTAGCCCTCCACGCCACACCTTGTCGTATGCCTGCTTTAGATCGAAGAACACCGCAACGGTGTGATTCCTCGACTGGAGTTCATTTGTGATTGTCTGAATTAAACGGAGAGCCTGGTCCATCGGTTGGCGTCCCTTTCGAAACCCACCCTGCGTCAATGGAATGCATTTGGTCTTTCCGAGGAACCAGTAGAGTCGTGCGTTCACTAAACGTTCAGCTACCTTCCCCACACACGACGTGAGGGAAATTGGCCGGTAGCTGGACGGGTGTTTGCCTGGTTTCCCCTCTTTGGGAATTGGGGTTATTGTGGCCTTTTTTCACAGCTTCGGCAGCGTGCCTGTTGTCCAAGTTCTATTTATGAAACCCAGCAGTTTCATTCGGCCTGTCTTGTCCAGGTGTTTGAGCATTTCATTGTGAACTTTATCTGGTCCTGGTGCTTTGCCAGCTTGGCACTTGTTGAGTGCGGTTTGCAACTCTGTTATTGTGAAGGGGGCCGCGAAAACCTCTAGTTGAGGGCCCTGTCACGTGCAAGTAACATGACTTGTGACGTAAGTTGTGACGTAAGGTCACATGAGTGATAAACGCGGGAACAAAGGAGCTTCCCCATTGGTTGAAAGGCTTGGGCGAGTTAGTTGTGTGTAGACTTCCGACGAGGAAGGTTGTATGTATGTATGCCTCAAGTGTTCCACGTTATAATAACCTCAAAGTGATATTTCTGTGTCCTAAGATTAATATTGTGACAGAAAGTTGTGTCATATAAAAAGTTCTTCAGCGGATTATTTAAAAAAGCCAATAGGTAACAGTTATAAAAGCAATCGTTACATTGGTGTCGAAGTAAAAGTTCTCTATGAACGCAGTACAAGAAATTTTATAAAAGAGGTTTCATGGAAATAAGTATTGGATATTCCAAAAAAGGAAAGTATTCATTAAAAGAAGAAATATTAGCAGCTATCGTATTTTGTGAATATTCAAGTTCGTAAGAAGCTGTGAATAAAATTTTGTGTTTCAATGAAAATACAAGAATATTTCAAAATGGCGGCATGCAGGCGCATGGTCATGACGTGCAGTGTATAAAAACTAGGTCGCCTAGTTTGTTCTACGTCACAGTCGACGTCAGTACAAGCATACTACACAGTGCTGGAATCTGGGTCGTGTAGGCTTACTGAATGGTGACACACTGTAAACATATATAGGTCGTGACGTCAACAAGCTTAATGCTAGTTGATTCCAGGAAATATTTGTAAACATAACCTGGAACTTGGAAGGCTATGGACTATTAATGATGAAGCGTGAATTATAAATAAAGGAACGGAATTGTCATCCATTCATTGTGTGAAGAGTTTGATTATCGCAATTTTGGATTAATGGAGTGAACTGAATTGTTAAAAAACACTACTCGAAAATTGAAATTTTAACCAAGTGACTTATTTCAAACGATCGGACCATTTAATATATTTTGTCAACCTGAGGGAGCGTATATATAAAGTATACTAAAGATCCCGTGTGAGGATTCTTTTGGTTGTCTCATCTTGTCAATAACTAGATTTCATGGTTTAGACGTGTCACTTATTTGAACTTAACATTTTGAATTCAAGATTTTTCATTGGAACAATTTATAACTCTATCAATATATACCTACATTCCTTACCGAATTGCTAGATTCATATTATTCAACCAAACAAAACATGGATTATTACGAAAGATTCACCGCCATAGCTAAAGATATCGGATTAAAAGGAAAAGAAATGAGAGATTTCATTGAAGAAAAAATAGCTGAAGAAAAAGAAAATCAAAGAATTGCTGAAGAAAAAGAACAGCGAAAGAAAGCTGAAGAAAAAGAAAATCAAAGAATTGCTAAAGAAGAAGAAAAAGAAAAGCAAAGAATTGCTAAAGAAGAAGAAAAGCAAAGAATTGCTAAAGAAGAAGAAAAGCTAAGAATAGCTGAAAAAATAGAAAATCAAAGAATTACTGAAGAAAAAGAAAAGCAAAGAATTGCTAAAGAAAAAGAACAGCTAAGAATAGCTGAAAAAACAGAAAATCAAAGAATTGCTGAAGAAAAAGAAAAGCAAAGAATTGCTAAAGAAGAAGAAAAGCTAAGAATTGCTAAAGAAGAAGAAAAGCTAAGAATTGCTGAAAAAATAGAAAATCAAAGAATTGCTGAAGACAAAGAAAAGCTAAGAAAAGCTGAACAGAAAGAACAAATGGTTAAGAGACAAGACATATTTGCAGCGATACAAATTAAAAGTCAAGAAAAAAGGCAAGGTATGAGAAACCAGAGTCTGCCGAAACCAAGGCAACAGACAAACTATTTGTTGGTACTGTAACAAGCCAGGACATATGGCTAAGCAGTGTTACCACAATAAAGGAAAATCAAATAAGGGTGTCACCTAATGACAGCTCTATCAGAAAGAAAATAGAAGAAAGATCAAGACAAGATCATTTTGAAAACAAAGGTAGACAAGCATGGAAAGAAAAATATAATCATAACTCCAGACATAGAGATTATGATCAAGAAACGACAATCATGGAGAGAAAGAAATAATCATAATTCCAGACATAGAGATTATGATCAAGATCGACAATCATGGAGAGAAAGAAATAATCATAATTCCAGACATAGAGAATATGATCAAGAAAGACAATCATGGAGAGAAAGAAAGAGTCATAATTCCAGACATAGAGATTATGATCAAGAAAGACAAGCATGGAGAGAAAAATATAATCATAATCCCAGAAAAGAGATTATGATGAAGGTAGACAAACATGGAGAGACAGATATAACCATAATTCCATAGATAGAGATTATAATCAAAGCAGAAGATCATGGAGAGGCAAATACAATTTTGACTCCAGAAAAAGAAATTATAATCAACCATGGAGAAAGAATGAAAACCAAGACATGAATGATAGAAAAATAATAAAGTTAAATCGAGCACAGACAGAAACTAGTGACATTTTAGCCACTATTAAAAATCAAGTATATGATAAAAGAAATGAAGACCATAGTAGCAGAGAAAGAGATGGTACTAGTGAATCTGAAACCATTTGTGTGAAATCATCTGAATTAGGAAGAACAATTGGTTGTGTATTAAGCAAAATCAAAGACTTTACAGATAAAGACAATATTTTTCAAATAAAAGTTTCTGACAGTGACTCATCTGGTCGAGATTCTATTGAACTATCAGGAAGCAAAAATGACATCTCAAAAGCTAAGAAACTGATTCAAGATGCTGGAATTAACATTGTGAATGAACATAATCGAAGTCGTGGTTGGTGAATTATTGAACATTTAAACAGTCTGAAGAAACATTCAAAGCCCAGCGATTTGAATTTCATACTCGTCAACTGAAGAATGACTATCTTTGAACTAGGCTATGCTATTAGCCGACTACAAATTTGACATTAAACCTGTGAAGGGAAAAGACAATGTGGTTGCAGACATATTAAGTAGAATGACAATAAATACAGACATTCTGTGACAAACAAGGACTTTATTAATATTAGTCTGTGAATTCCTCAATGATAAAACCAGAGACTGTATTAAAAAGACATTCTGTGAATTACTAAAATGATAAAATAAGAGACTGTCTTAACATTAGTCTGTGAATTCCTAAAGGATACAAAAAGAGACTGTAATTATATTAATATTTTTATTTGTTGAACAATGGACAAGGAACAGTGTTTGAATTCCACTGGATTATTAGTTAAGTTTAATAATATTGATTGTTTCAAATATTTTAATTACACAAAATTACAGATGTGTTGAAAAATTTCAGTTTCAATTTTTGCAGCACAGGTAGACTGTTGCAGTCCTACAGATTTTTTCTCATTAATTTTATGTTTAGACTGTTGCAGTCCTACAGATTTTTTCTTATTGATTCTATATCTAAATGTTGTATGTCAGGCAATGAATGTTCATTGATGATAAATATTTAAAACTTGAATATAGATATAGATTGATTTGATTTTATGAAGACCCAAAATGTTGTATTTCATAAACATTTTTTTTGAAGGATGGGGGTGAATGTCACGTGCAAGTAACATGACTTGTGACGTAAGTTGTGACGTAAGGTCACATGAGTGATAAACGCGGGAACAAAGGAGCTTCCCCATTGGTTGAAAGGCTTGGGCGAGTTAGTTGTGTGTAGACTTCCGTCGAGGAAGGTTGTGTGATGAATGATTAAAGATTTCCATATTATATAACCTCAAATGATATTTCTGTGTACAAAGTATAAATAATAAAGTTGTTTATTGAAACAAGTTTTCAAGTGGATCATTGTGCACGAGATTGTATACTGTGAGAACGCCTACATAAAAAGAGTTATATAAAAGCAATCGTTACAGGCCCTTGCTTTGTCTCCTTGAGCCCCCTTTGCGCATTCGGTCGATTGTTCGGCTAAAATCAGATCTGGCGCCTTTCTTGTTAACCTGGTCAAAGTATTTGTTTAGCGCTCGTGCGCGCTTAACTTCACTAGCCCTTTGGCCCTTTGGTGTCGTCAAAGGGTTGGAATTCTTTGTCTTCCCTGCGCCAGATAATGCATCCAAGAGCCGCCAAACTTTTCTTCCGTCTACGAGGTCGAGTTTTTCGCACGCATTTACCCATTTCGCCTTCTTCGCTTTGTTGACAGCGGCCCGGACTTCAGCCGTCAGTCTGTTGTACGCCCTTCGAGCTTCGGGCGTCTTCAGCCTGGCTGCCTTTTTCCGTGCTTTTGCTCTTTGCTTCACTAATTCTGCCAGACTCTTGTCCCAGTAAGGTCTGAACTTCTGTTTCCCGTTCGTCCTTGGGATCGTTCGCCTCGCAACCCCAAGGATTGTGTCAATAAACTGCCCGTAGGTGGCATCCATGTTGTCTCCTGCAACATCCATCAGAGCGAGCTTGGTCTCGCTCTCGGCCTCGTACTTTCGCCAATCGGCCTTACGGAACTGCCAATGCCTTCTTTCAAATCGAGGTTTGCCTGCACCAAGTCCAAATTCAATCAGGATTGGCAAGTGATCGCTGCCTACTTCCTTTAATACTTCCAGTCTATGCTTCGACTCTAGGTCAGCGGAAATAAGCGTTAGATCTGGGCGGGACTCCGTGCTGTGCCCCGTGTGCAGTAGTGTCGGTTCACTGTCTGCATTCTGTAGCCTGATGAGATTCGTATTAATACAGACATCCTCGATGTAGCGGCCTGACGCGTTCCGTTCAGCATAGCCCCAGTCAGGAGACTGTGCATTAAAGTCTCCTGCTATTATCGTTCTTCCAAATATGACATCTTCCCCAACTGGAAGTGCGATTGGATTTCTGGGCGTATTATAGACGTTCGTGATTGTAAAGCCAACGTCGCCTTTGAAAACTCTCACGGTGAGAGTATCAGTGTTGCTGTAACACTTAACTTCGAGCAGCTCCATCGTTAAATCATTCCGGACCGCTGTGGCAAGACCTCGACATCGCCGGTCACACTTGCAATGGTATAGCGAGTAACCAGTGATATGAAACGGCTTCCCCTTAAGGAGCGTTTCTTGGAATAGTGCTACATCCACTTTCCGTTCGTGGAGTATTTTGGTTACTTCGTGTGCCTTTTGCCTTATGCCACAGACATTCAACTGTAAAACTACCAGGGCTTGTTCAGGATGGCCCTTCGCACCCATACAAGGACGGCCAGTCACCGATTGACCGCTTGGACATGGCCTGTCGTTCGTCACCATGCCTCTAAGAGGGGGGGGTAGCCAACCGACCCGACGTACCACCATCCGCCGAGAAGGGGTTTAGAAGGTCCATTCCGGGACCTGCTTTTTTCGATATATGAACCATAGAATAGAGAGGGGGTAGGCAGAAATCTTCAACCCATTGAGGACGGTCCGTGTGCGTTCCGCCCCTTGCCCAGAGGGTCTTCCTGTCTTCGGCGTTCCTAGCCGGGCACTGTTGGGTGTGGGCCTGCTCCCACACCCAGCACCGGTGTAACAGGCCAGATTAAACCCCCGACCAGAATATACCCGGGTATAATCTGGCCTAGGCCAGAATATACCCGGGTATAATCTGGCCTAGGCCAGAATATACCCCGGGGGTTAAACTGGCCTAGGCCAGAATATACCCCTCCAGGCCAGAATATACCCCTTTGACAACATGAGGATATATAGTAAAAAATGAATGAATGACTATTAAGACATTTTTATGAGTTTTAGCTTTGTCAGAGAAGTTAAACTCATTTCTTAAGTAGGAAAGATGTTTTATTTACAGTAAAACAATAATAATAAAATAATTTCTTTTATTACGATGTCTGATATGACGGTAACTTTTTATCTAAAGTTACAGTCTGCACAAGTATAGATGGAATCAGCGTTTTTTTTTAATTATCTTTTTTTTTAAATTAAAAACTTTTTTTTATTTTAAGTTGACTAATTCAAGCAATACATGAATTGATTATTAAAAAAAAATATTTAAGCGCGATAGGGACTAGCCTATAGTTGTAGCTTTTCAAACGCTTGCGAACATTTATTTCGTGTACCTCGCTTATTAATCAAATCATTATGTTTAATTATTTTGAGTATGGCAATTAAGATTATTTTAGATTATTGAATTAAATTATGCATGAATGTTTTTTTTTCTTTTTATGTTTTTTTTCCTCCTCTCATACATTTTAAATGTTACTAGAACAACGGTTTAGGCATATCTTCATTTTATTTTTGAAATAAACATATCATGGCACCTTTCCCTTTCTTTAATCTCTCTGAATATACGCTGACATGCAAAATAATTTAAAGAATAGGATGACTAAAAGTGTGGTAAACATTGCCTTCACGGAGTCTTAAGACATTCAAAAGAAACCTTTGCTCCAGTAGTGCAAATTATTTTTAATTTTTAAATCAGCGCAATTCATTTCTACCTGTGTTACTCTTAAAACAGTACAGTCATCCTTATTGGATTTCGCCAATGTTGGAATGTCAACCCGAATTTTGGTGGCACTTTTGGCAGAGATAAGACAGCCACAATCTCTAAACGTTGTTATTGGAAAAGAATGAAGAATGACGTTCATGAATATATCAAAGCCTGTCAAAAATGTTTTGTCCTAAAGCCAAAAACCAGCAAGAAGATACCACCACTGAACAATTATACCAGTGCATACCACATCTGTACATGCTGCAACCAGGTGCACTACTTTTGAAATTATGTATGGACGAAAAGCCAAGCTACCTAGGGATCTCAGGCCTGCAGAAGATGGAAAAGTTTTACCATTAAGGATGCTGATAACGATGATATGAAGAATCATCGCCGCATTAATCGCATGGAAATGGAGCCCTGATGGATTGGTCCCTACCTCGTGTTAGAATCATTGAACAAGAGTTAAGCTAAAGAATATATCAAAATGATCAGAAGCCACTACAATGTCAGTAATTTAAAAGTTTACAGCAATAAACAGGGTCCTTCACCCAATCAGTTCCCTTGATGATTCTGTTAAAGTACTGTCAATGGGAGCCTACAACAAAAGGAACAGGAAATTGTGATAAAACCTGTCTAAAAACACATGCAGATTAGGACTTTTAACCCACTAAAAATTTCAAGAATAAACCGTCTTTGAACAAATATGGCCTTACTTTTGACAATATATTGTATATTATGGCCGCAATCGAGATTTTGAACAACCCTGACGTACATATTAAAGGAAATAACAGGGTGTGGGGGCGGTTACTTCTTTTGGCCCGTAAGCTACATTCTGACAGGAACAGAGGACAACCACATCCTCCTCAGAGATAAAGTAATTCAACACGTGAATACTGGGAATACATAACAACTACATGACAAGTACATAACAACTACATAACAACTACATAACAACTACATGACAACTACATAACAACTACATAACAATTACATAACTACATAACAACTACATAATAACTACATAACAACTACATGACAACTACATGACAACTACATGACAACTACATAACAACTACATAACAACTACATAACAACTACATAACAACTACATAACAACTACATGACAACTACATAACAACTACATGATTACTACTTGAATCAAAATTTGGAATAGTTTGCCTGAGGAAACCAGGAAAACCAACTTTCAAACATTTAAAACTCAAAATAAAAAATGCAAGACTAGACATAAACCAATGATAAGCGTAGGACGTAATAATCTTCTGTATAGAAAGGAGCGTCTATAAAATGATAATATAAGATAAGGGTAAGGAATCCAAAGTGTTCGCATGCCTTTGAAAAGCAACAAATATAACCACTCTTAAAGTATTGTTTTAAAATAATCGTGTAGTGCTTGATTAAGTTAATGTTAATTTAAAAAATAGAAAAATGCTGATTCCATATACATGTATATTTGCATAGACTGTAACTTTTGATCTTGAATCGTCGAAATTATATAAGATTTCATATTTAAAAAACGAGACAGCGACATCATCATTTTCAAATAAAATGTAATGATCCTTTCAATCATCGTAAAATATTTTATAATTATTATTTTATTTTAATTAATTTTATTTTAATTAAAACAATTTTGCTACTTAAGAAAAGAGTTTAATTTCTCTGACAGAGCTAAAACATGAAGAGAAAGTCTAAAAAGTCATTCATCATTTTTTACTATATATCCCCATGTTGTCAAAGGGGTATATTCTGGCCTGAGGGGGTATATTCTGGCCTAGGCCAGTTTAACCCCGGGGGTATATTCTGGCCTAGGCCAGATTATACCCGGGTATATTCTGGTCAGGGGTTTAATCTGGCCTGTTACACCGGGCCTCTCGATGAGGCCATGCCCCACCCTCCAGTTGTCCGGAGGGTTCCAGTGCATATGTTTTGGCGATTTCGCCGGGGTTAGTCAGTTTCAGGTCGCAGCCACTTCCGCAACCCTACTTATCTCCCGGGCCCCGTAAAGGCCAACCCCTTCCGAGAGAGAGACATAACTAAAAGTATTGATTATGTTCAAATGCGACAAACATTTACAGACTGAAACCGAAATTATCTCCCCTGGCTTTAAAACTGGGGGAAGGGGAGAGGGCGTGTGGACATGGACGGGTGGCGTCAACGCGTTAACTCAACTCCTGGTGTAAACCACCTGGTTTAAAACACGAGATGTGTTCACCGATGGCTGGCATGAAGTCAAGTCACCCGTAAATGTAAACAATAGCGAGCGCTACATATAGTTTATATAGATAAACTAAAAATGCATTAATTTAATAACTGTACGTTCGATCGATCTGAAATTTTCGATACGATGCATTGTTAGGTAACATGAGCCTATGTGTCAAATTTCAGCTCGATTGCATCACGGGAAGTGGGTCATTTTTTACTTTTGTTTTTCCGCCCACCCGACGACGAACGACAGACAGAGAGAGAGACAGAGACGGCGGTGATGTAATATAAGGGATTTAATAAAGGGAGTCGTACGATTCGATATTATTCAACAGTTTCTTCTCCAGCATTGTCCTAAATATTATTAGCTGTCGCTTGGCGTTTGTTTGAGCCCGATAGATTTTATGGTTGGCGAGAAATGACAAAATACTGATATTTTGTTTTTTTGTTTTTTTTTCCAAGAAATTCAGTAAATCTTTTCGGAAATTCTATTTGCCCGTGCACATCCTTGAGACCTCCTTAACATATTTGCAAAAGACCCGAACCCTCTTCCTGGTATGGTTCAGGAGGAGATACTGTTCAAAGCTTGAGAAGACGGGCCAGACATTTCGAATTTATAAACGCAATTCCCAAGGGCAAATTGCGTTAAAATTGCTATTAAAGGCTTATCAGTGATAAAATACAAAATACACAAACAAATTGTGCAATGAAAACAATAAATTTGAGCTTTATTTTTAGACTGATACGACAGTAAACGTTTCGGCTAATGCCTTCATCAGTACAACATAAAATACATTCTTACAATACTTACATAAGTAATAATAATATTCTTAAAACATATTGTATTTTAAAATATTTATGTTAAATAAAAAGAAAGGAAAAACAAAAACAAACATGGACACAGGATATAGCAAAAAGGGGGAAGTATCCAAAGTTACAGTAAAAACCACAACGGGAACAAGATTATGCAGTTAAGTAAAATTATGAATTTGGTTAATTCCATATGGAGCCAACGTACCAAATCTTTTTATGAGTCTATTTTCCATGTGGACTCTATCATGGGTATTGCTTGCATATAAAATACCAGTTACTGCAATATCTGATATGCCGTTATGGTCAACACTGTTAAAATGTTTAGAAACAGGACATTGAGCCTGTTTATTTATATTATACAGGTGTTCTCTAAACCGATCTCCAAGACGACGACCAGTCTCACCCACGTAAATTTTATTACACCTCTTGCAAAGAATTGCATAAATCACGTTGCGACTTGTGCAAGTGAATCCATCTTTTATTAAGAATTTTTCAAGAGGGAAAGAAATGTTGTTAATTTCCATCACATATGGACAAGTATTGCAACGGTTACGGTTGCAACCTTTTGTTCCAATATGTGCTTTCATTGTGGGAAGGTGACTTCTTACAAGAATATCTCTGAGGCTTCTATCTCTCCGGAAAGCAAAAAGAGGAGGTTTTTTGAAGACCTGCTGAGTTAGAGGGTCAGCCATAAGGATTGGTCGGTTTTTGAGAATCACCTGGCGGGCTTTAAAATTATGAGGATGAAAAGTTAAAATAAATTTTGATCGATCACATTGATCAGAAACAGATGATTTAAATGTATCCTGTCTGGTCATGCCTTTAATTCGATTGACAGCGGATATTAAAACTGTTTCCGGGTATGACCTTCTTCGAAAAAAATCCAGCATTTCATTACTTTTCTCCAAAAAGTCTGCCTCATCACTGCAGAGTCTTTTAAGTCTCAATAGTTGCGAAAATGGTGCCGATGTGTTTTTTGTTGCTTTTTCCTTCCCTCCCTGAAGGAGTTAAGACCTGAAAATGATTATCTTATTCTTTTGTGTGACTCCCTCTACCCCCCACCCCCGCCTTTAGCAAACCAGTGATTCGTCACAACCCTTGTTCGTTTTATTTTTTTTTTCTTTCTTAATTTTTCTTATTTTTTTATTTTTTCCTTTTTCTTTTAACTTGTTTTGTTTTTGTTCCGTGTAAGAGTTTTCCATTCCTATAGTTAATGGTCAATTCAGAAGCCCTGAATTAAAAACAAAAAAAAAATACAATAAGACCTTGGCATGACCGAAATGAAAACGCTGGGAATTTTTTGCTTACATGTCTTCAACCCACAATTAACCTCTTTACCAACTTTATCCACCAACATATCTTCACGCTTTTTTCCCTTATTTTCTCGCTCCTTACTTCCCTTTTTCCCCGACCCCCTTTCTGATTTCTTACTACTCATTCCCATTTTCCCCCTCTCTTCCCCTCTCTCCACCTACCTTCCTCCCACTTCTCATTCATCTCTTATTCCAACACCACCCTTACTCCATCATTTCTTACCTCATAAAACCCAAATCATAATCCTACACCTACAACACCAAACCACACAACTCTAACTCATCTGCACCCCAGATGGCCCTAAGTCCCCCCCCCAACCAATATCTAAAAAATAAAAAAAAAAAAAAAAAAAAAACAAAAAAAAAAAAAAAAAAAATAAAAAAAATAAAAAATAATAAACATAAGCAACAACACACACACGCCACAAACCCAACCCCAAACCCAACAAACCCCAACACACCAACACAAAACCCACCATCCATTCCCCCCCACCACATTTCATCCTCCCCCCCACCTATACTCCAACACGACAACACATCAACGCCCATAATAACCAACCCATACCTAACAAACCTCCCCCACACATAAACCCCCATTAATCATATCCACCCGCACACTCCCCCCCCCTCAACAATGAATTTACCCAACACTCCCCACCAACACCCAACCCAAAGCTCACCAAAATTAAAACAAGAAACCAACCCCACAGAAAAAAACAAAAAAAATCCCCCTAAATCTACAACAACCAACAACACCACCACCACAAACCCAAACCAAAAACCCCCACACCACCCACTTTATCCTCTTACTATTCATTGCCCGTCCAAACATCCAGCCCTTCTCTCTAAACTCAAACCAAAAAAAAAAAATAAAAAAAATTAAAAAAAAAAAAAAAAAAGAAATAATAACAATAAAAAAGAGCAACAAAAAACACCTAACAACTTCACACACCAACCCAGCACACCAACACCAAACACCCAAACAAACCCGCCACCACCTCCCGCTCCCTCCCTCTCCCCCTCTCCCCACCCAATCCCAACATCCCACCTACCCCCCCCTCCCCCCACTCCCCTCTCCCCCCCACCTCCCCCCCCCGGCCGCCCCCTCACCACACTCCACTCAACACCCTCCCTCCCTCCCACCTCTTCGCCCCCCCTCCCCTCCCACTGCTCCACATCCCCTCCTCCCCTCACTCCCCCCTGATCGAACTACCCTCAGCCCACCCACCCCACCCCAACCTAAGAACAGATATCTCCGCTCCACGCTCCATTGCACCCCCCTTTTCCCCGACCCTTCACCCCCACGACCCACCTCACCCCTCATCTCCTGCCCCCTGACTCAACCCCTCTCCACCTCCCCACGCACCGCAGCACCCCCTCCGATCACCCGCCCTTCCTCACACCCCCGCTACTACCCCACCCTCTCCTCCCCCCGCGCCCCCCTCACCCATCCCAAGTAAAAGTTACCCGCCCCCTCTTCCCCCCGCTAATACACACCACTACAATTGTAGGCTGACACCCCCCGACCCCACACCCACTCCGACAAACTCTCATCTACCAACCACACACACTCACACTCCCGAAAGTCCACGCACCAGCGAATAAACCACACTCAATGCAAATCCCAAGAAGAAACCCAATCGGTGCAGTGTTGTTGCCACTCAGAAAAGCCGAATCAAACCCAGAAAATACATCTCTTTCTGTTAATTTTATGAGGTCAACAAGAATCTCTAAACCGAACAAGAAAAGTAATCCACCGCATCCGTCCACAGACGTCTTAACTCGCCCAATAGTCGAGGATCAAATATACAAAACAATCCAACCCCAATCCTCTAGTTGGGTGGACGCAAAACCCCAAAACCACCCCCCATTATTTAATTTAATTTTTATTATTACAAATAAGAGGAGGAAGATTAATGGATTAGAAGGTAAAAATAAGTTTAGGGATTGGTATAATCCCCTAACTTTTTTGTTTTTTTTTTTTTTTTTTTTTTTTTGTTTTTTTTTTTTTTATTTTTTTTTTTTGGTTTGTTTTTTTTTTTTTTTTTTTTTTTTTTTTTTGTTTTTTTTTTTTTTTTTTTATTTTTGTTTTTTTGTTATTTTTTTTTTTTGATTTTTTTTTTTTTTTTTTGTTTTTTTTTTATTGTTTTGTTTTTGTTTTTTATTTTTTGTTTTTTTGTTGTTGTTTTGTTTTTTTTTATTTTGTTTTCTTTTTTTTTTTTTTTTTTTTTTTTATTATTTGTTGTTTTTATTTTGTTTGTTTGTATTTTTTGTTTGGTATTTTTTTTTTGTTTGTTTATTTTTTTTTTTTTTTTTGTTAGTTTTTTTTTTTTTTTTTTTGTTTTTTTGTTTTTTTTTATTTTTTTTTTTTTTTTGTTATTTATGTTTTTGTTTATTTTTTGTTTTTTTTGGTTTTTTTTTTGTTTTTTTTTTTTTTTTTTTTTTTTTTTTTTTTTTTTTTTTTATTTTTTTTTTGTTTTTTTTTTTTCGCACCGAAGAGGAGTTCATAAGGAGACATTGGATTGCGCGGTTTGTCCTCGTTTTCGGAACTTCCTTCCCTTCCCCCGTTTCTCCCGAGGATGCAAGGCAAAAACAAAAATGGGGGGTTGGGCCCGGCGGAAAAAATCATCCTATTCCCCGCCAAAGTTGGTTTTTTCCCCTCAAATCTCTGCCCGCTGGCGCCGTTTGTGTGGGGGGGGGGGGGGGGGGGGGGGGGGGGGGGGGGGGGGGGGTGGGGCTGGTGTATGTAGGGGATCTTGCCACTTTTTCCCCTTAACCAATTGGCTTTTTAATAGATCCGTAGATAAAAAGAACGGGGGTGGCCCAAAACGCACAATAAAAAAAAAATTCTAAACTATGTTCCCTAAATTTTATTAGGTACTTTCCATTTTATTTTCCCCACTCCCATTGTTATTTGTTTACTCATTCTTTATTTTCAGTCTTTGTTATATATACTGATTAATTTCTTTATTCTATTAATTGTATAGAAGAAAATAATACCAAATATTCAGCATTATCTCTGAAGCGATCCTTTTTGTCTTCCTTTTTGTACTGTATTCCCACCATCCCTTAGACTGTTGGGGGTAACTAGCACGTGGGAGTGCGCGTGTGACAACCGGCTCGAGCCGACACCCCCAGGCTAAAGGACAAGGATCACCAACGATATCGCCCTAGCCCGCCTCACCACAGCGCCCAACCGAGTATAGTCCCTCACGGGAGGCGGAACAGGGCCCTGAATACATCAGACATGCAACTACTTACCGGGCCCATCCCCATTCCCAACTCGCGTGACCTATTGTATAAACTGGGGTCCTCCACCCCGACCGAGTTAGAGTATGTATAAAAATAGTGATATTATATTTCGGCGCCCAGGCCAGGCCTCCGGCGGCCGGAAAGCCCGAGTCAGGGGCGCCATATCTAACCCCACGTACGGATAATAAACTGATTGCGCGTATTTGGTCCAGGGCTGTATGAATTGTAATGTGGGCCCCGCTACGAAGAATCAATAGGCCAACCTTCTGAAATGTGTGTTCAGCCGACTCAAATTTTACCATTTGACCTAACGATCAATGGGGTTTTATGCTCCCCCCCGCCGGTGGACAGGTGCTTTGTGGCAAATAAGGGGCCAAGACCTTTAATGAATGTCTTGGGCTAATTACGTTTAGATATCTCTATATGCTCATACCGGCGGGGTGGGCCCGAGAACTTACTGAGAAACACAGTGTTCTGTGCTACTATTTTTGTTCATTTTATTTCTGTTTCGTTCTTGCTAGAATTTTTCTTTATTTTTTATCCGTTTTTCTTTTCTTTCTTTCATCGTTTACTCGTTTTTCCTTTTTGCTTTCCTTACGGACTGAACACATTTGGTCCGGCTAAATGCTGTTGTTAAAGGATGGAAGCCGCGTTTTCTTCTAAGACTAACAAATAGATACGCGGTATGGGTTTTCGATAAATCGTCAAACTCCAACACGCCTCCACATCCCCTCACAATCCCATGCATCCCACAGATCCCACCACACCAATTTTTTTTTTTATTGTGTTTTCACATATTTTTTTTTTTTTTGTTTTTGTTTTTTTCTTTTTTTTTTTTTTTTTTTTTTCAAACGACTGTTTATCTTATTTTTAAGAAATAAAATATCGCTGTAACAGAGTACAGTATATTATTGTTTAGATATTTTCCAAGCCGCAAACCCCCCCACCCGATATTACTATTCGCTTTGATTGGGGGGGGTGCTTTTCGTCCCCCGCGGTCCCCTCCCCCCCCCCTTTTCTTTTCCCTCCCTTCTTCCCCTGACCCCCCCTTTTTCCCCGCTTTTCCTTCTTTTTCTCCCCCCCTTCTTCCCCCGTGTTCTCCCTCCTTTCCTCGCCCTCTCTCCTCCTTGGTCCCCGCCCCCCCCTCCCCCTCCCCTTTCGGTTTCCTCTCCTCCCCCCGCCCCCCCCCCCCATCTCCCTCCCTTTCTCCTTCCTCTCCCCCCTCCCCCTGTCTTTCCAACCCCTCTTGACTTTTTTACAGGTAGCTATTTTTTTTATTTTTTGTTTTTTTTTTTTTATTTTTTATTTTTTTATTATTTGTATGGTATTTATTATTACGAGTTAGATTTTTTTTTTTTTTATTTTGTTTTTTTTTTTTATTTTTTTATTTTTTTTTTTTTTATTTTTTTTTTTTTAGTTTTTTAATTATTTTTTTTTTTTTTTGTATTTTTATTTTTTATTAGTTGGCCAAATTTTACTTTAGTTGTACCACTATCCTAGATTAGCAGTATTGCCCTGCCCCTCCGTACAACTAAAACAGTTTGAATGGAGAGGATATCAGAGATAACACGCACGATATCTTCAATTATGGGCTTAGACACCTACTGTAAGGATCCCCCGCCGTTTTAGCCCCCCGTCCCCAGTGAGGGCAGTGTATGATGATCCTCCATCGCCCCCTATGTCTGTTTTTCAGATTATTATGTAACATATTTAATATATAAACCCACTTTAATATGTATAAACTATCTAGCACTGCACTATCGTCCTCCGGCCCAGCGTCACCGTACCGATATACCGTTGAAGGGCAATGTGGAGTTGGATCCCCGTCGTCGAATTGTGAAACTACAAAAACTCAAACAGTTCTCCCTCTTGTTTTCCCTTATCCTAAAATTCACACGCAGACACCATCGTGTTATATCTCTCGCCGGCATCTTGGAAAATCTTGCACACAAGGGCGCCGAGGGGGAGCAACACATCCCCAAATCAAACTACCCGTCAGAGGGAAACAGGGGTAATTCCCCACGGGTTCACACAAACCCCGCCAGACACCAGCACGCGTCTAATGTACGCCCCGCCCCGCACCGCAAAGCCACGTAGACGCCATATCACGCAGTTACGACCCAATCTCAGCTCATTTCAACAGGTCCCGTGCTGGTGGTGATCAGAGCATTCCATTCAGAAAACAGAGACCAAACAAACCAAAACCATCCCAACGGCGCAGAATTCAAAATTATTTCCCAATCCCTACCGAAAAATCTCAGCAACGATATCCCCACCACTTTCCAACACAAACAAAAAACAAAATCCAAGATGCCCTTACAATTACCACCAATCCTCATCCCCTTAATTTACAAACCCAAAGTTATTCAATCCAAAGAAATAAGTCAGCATGCGTTTCACCCCAAAACATGCCTACCCTCGGGCAACGGACATGTCATACCCAAACACCACCCACTTTTCACAAGCTCCGCTCCTCAAAACATGATTAGAACAGAAAGCTACTTCCTCCAATTATACTAAACCAAAAAGACCGTACATCACCCCAAAAAACCAACGCACAAACTGTGCAGAAGATCCAACCAGCGCACCTCAAAAACCATCCGTACATCAATTTCGCAGATCCCAAACGTTAGTTTTAGTTTCAAATGTTAAATTTGTATGTATTTCTTATGTTTCCCCGGAGAGTGCGGGATAAGGTTATAATATAAGGAAAAACAAAAAACAAAACTGTACAGGGTCTGCGTCGCGTATGCCGGTTTATTTATGTTGTCGACAGGAAAGATGGATGCATACACCGCCGCACTAACCAATAATCTTGGTAATAACCCCAGGCCATTCGCTACTTTGCCATCTGCGACCCTAACGAATAGTACATACAAGAGCCGAGAGGTTAGGACTTACTTATAAAACGAAGCATCGTACCTATCCTCCTTTCCCTGAACACCAACCCGCCTGATATAATATCGAGTTTTCGACATTTAGAACCTACACCCGGTATTGGACTTTGCTAAAAAATATCGTTCATCGAACTCCCGCACTGCATTGCGTATTGCGAGACTTGCCGGACCCTTTTTCTTTTCTGTCTTTCTCCTTCTAGGTTTAATTAATACCCCTGGGGCCAACTGGTATAGTACGGGGCGGCAAGCTGTTTGCAATCTTCTTGCGATATCCATCTATTCCCTGGCTGGTACGCATGGACTACTTATTTTTTCCAATTATAGCTGAGATTTCTGTCTGTTCTGAGTGTTTTTATGAATACTGATATATCTCCGCTCCGTTGACCGCTGAGTGACGCATCCTGATTATAGGCCCATTATTTTTATCAGCTGTCGTAGCAGGTTTGGCCATTGATGTGACACCGCCCTCCCTACTCTGACATCCCACCAGTTGTAAAAACATGCAACAATGCAAAAAACCCCGCATTACACACACGACTACCTACTTTAAACTACGGCCCTCTCTCTCACGTCGAGGGCGTGACGAACCTTTCTTCTAGACTTCTTGCCTTGTGTTGCCCTTTTGGTGTTTGCGCCCTACTTCCCATATTCACCCCTATGTTCCGCCACAACAACAACCTCCACAAACACCCACTAGCCAGTGGCTGTGTATTGGATCACTTTTGCCTCTGGCTTACTTAGTGGTGTGATTCCTTGAACGACAATGTCCTGCACTATGGTGGTGGGCTTGGCCGGACTTTATAATGGGTCCGAATGTGTTGTGTAGGACTAAAGTTATCGGGCGGGTCCCTCCCCACATTATTTTGGGGCTCGATTACATATTATTCATTAGGATGCTTTTAACCTAAAAACCCAGCCTCCCTTTGTGTCCTTACATAACATTAGGTTTCCATAATAACTTGTTTCTTCTTCCTTCTTCTGAGTCTACATAATTAAAAACCCCCATCAACCCACTCAAAAATGTTCTCGTCTGTTTTTGTACTTTGAGGCCACTCCATAATTGGTCTAAACTTTCTAAAAAACCAATTTTGAGAGTGAAAATAATCTACAAGTTATATTTATTACTCCTCACCCGGTGGCTTACGACCATTCCACGCTCTTTTTCTATTTTTTCCTCTTTTTGTTGCTATTCCCTGGTAACTCCCTGCTGCTTCCGCACCCTTATAATTAAAGATCCTGCATGTCGCACAAGCCTGGCTACCTCTTGCCCGTGTGCTGAACCACCATGCCGTTATTATTGACCTAGCATCGCCACCTTAGTTCTCTTATAGTCCGTCCTAACGCGGAAAAATATTGTACAGCTTACTAACCAACAGCACTCAAATTCTGCTATCACAGTAACTCACAAAATCTAACAGCCCCAAAAAGCCGTGTAGGCCGCTCCATACCATGTGAAGCTCTACAGCCATTTGACTTTTTTTTTTGGTCACATATATGTTTCCCGGCGCTGAGGCCACCTACATGCTGTCCTGCAATGGTCGATCCACATATTCCGGTCGAGTTTTGTTTCCCTTGGCGACCCGTCGAATTGTATTTTTTTGGTTGTCAAATTTTTTTTAATATTGTTGTGCCGAGACAGGGTCTTTGTATTCCTCCCCCCCCCCTCGCCTTTCCCCCCTCGCCCTCCCTCCCCCGTCACGCCTACCCGCTCCCCCCTCGCTCTTCCCCCCTCCTCTTCCCCCTCACCCTCGCCCCCCCCCTCCTCCCCCC